>JASXSY010002903.1:0-59679 GCA_034509805.1 Sipha maydis
AATTGATGGCTATTTAAGTGTCAATGCCAACTCTGTTAATGTATCTTCTAAACACACGTATTTATAAAAATTATACATGCATCTACTACATCTTACATTTTACATATTCAATAAACAGAACACACACGTTCTGTGAAGTACGGATACGTATAAATGTAATACATAAACGTACGGTGTAAATATAATAGTTAAATAATAGTTTAAGACGCGTAGCTGTGCTCGTCGATATAATTTACTTGACCGCGGACTATGGACACGTTTGTACAAAGACGTTTTATTTGAAACGTTAGACGCTAATATTCTCGATCAATTGATAGAGTTTTTTTTTTTTTTTTACTATTTCCATACGGTTCAATGACGTTACAAAACATAATAATCTTTGCAAAAAAAAATATTAAAGAAAACAAAAGAGCTTAACATAAAGCCTTAGATGACCGAAGTAATACACTGTCAATATGCCATGACTTATTATGAAGTATTCTCTGTTACTCCGTTCGGTAAATCTATTCGCTATGATTACTTTTAAGCAAACTAATTGATTTGAAACCCGATTTTTACGTGTCGACTTGTTTAGCTAAATAATATACTCAAAATCAATACCACAACATGCGCGTGATGAAAACAAAAACTGATTACGGTGGTTAATGTTTTGTAGTAGTATGTATAACAGTGATTTCAAACCGTACAAAAATATCATTTTTTCCTAAACAAAAATTTAACCACGAAAAAAACCACATGCTATGTTTATCGTTAAAAATGATGATACGCATATTATTTGAGTATTATATCGAATGTCGGTATCTACGTTCAGTGAGTGCTATTTTTAAAAAAACACGAATTAAATGTATTCGTAGCGTTTACGTAGCCGATGGTAAATAGGAGTTGTTAACCGTAGATGATTCTAAAATTTCTTGCATTTATGGCTATCTAATATTTTCCGTTATGAACACAAAAATATGTATCGTAGTATTATCGATACTAAATTACAATAATTCAACGAATTTTGATGATCAACTGCGGTTTTCATGTTAAATGGACTGAAAAATGTGTCGGGTATCTTCGATTTATATTAATTTTATATTAGAACTTTTCCACGCAATGCGTACTTTGTACTCGATGTGTGGTGACGCACCACACATCGATGTTCGTTCTATATAGCGTACGATGTCCAGAATTATTAGTGGACAGATTGTGTTATCAGATTTCTGTTCAACAATAATAATGCTGCAAAGAATACTATTGTCTTTTGTACTTAAAATTCAATAAATTTCGTGATAACATAAAATCATTGTACAGATGATCGATGGTTATAATGATTTTAGGACGAACAGATAAGACTGTTCTTTGAATTATAATGATTTTTTTTTTTTTAGGTTTGTTTCTAGGTTATTGTAATTTATAATTTATAATTATTTAACGGCGTGTAAAATATGTTGTGCTCCAGTCTAAACTCCAAGTAATAGAATTTGTTTATAAATTATTTTATTATAACATTAAAAATCATGATAATTTAATTAATATATACATGCGAGCAGCGGAATGGTCTTTAAATTATAATATCTTATGACTTCAAATCTCTTTTCTGAGAAACTAACTTATCTGGGCTATAATGAAAAGAATTTAAATAGCATTCAAATTCAAGGTCGAATGTCGACGATTATCTAGGATGTCTACGTAATTACGTCTTCACTAATTAGACCGTTGGAAAAAATATTACCTACGTTACACAAATATAATGTATTATTGTTTAAACGATTCATTGTGTTTATCGGATACATTTAATTATATATCAAGTTTTTATACTTAATAAGACCTAATGTTTTCAAACACAAATTTATTGATATTTTTTTTATAAAGTTTAGGTCAACTCATTAATATTTATAATATACAAATGTAGAATAATTTAAATGTGTTTCCCTCTCCAATACCGATAAAAAATTAAACCATCTATTTTTAGAAACAAAAAAATTAGCTATGCACACATAATTATTACGGTCTTGTAATAAAAATCAATTAAAAAATATACTTATAAGTAGCTCATGCCCAAATGGTAAAATTATTGATGCCCCGGGTAATTATTTTTTAGTCAAATACGCTTAAATTTGGTACTTAAGTTACATACATAAATATACGGTAATATGTTATACATCATACATTTTAAATTAGTATGCATATTGTATGTGTATATATACGAGATATACCTTACCATAACCTACATTACTAGTCGTATATATAAGACGTTCTGTGTTTCCCCCAGATCGTCACAGCTTCCTCAAATAATAGTATGTATTTGAAATGTTTCGAATCAACTTTTCGCAATTATTATTGCCATACCCAAAGTCCACATTTACATATAGTTTTATCAGAAGTTGCACGTTCGTGACCTTAAGTAAAGTGTGAACTTTTTAATTAAAAATATGAGAACTATTGATTAAGCCATTGGTGTTTTGTGACTTGTGAGCCTAATTAAACAGAGAGGAAGAAAAAAAGAAAAAGAGAGAGTGAGAAAATGAACTTATACATTATTGTTAAACACTGACCATACACATAATATGTCTATATATATATATGTATGTATGTATAAACATTTAATACTAATAATTGTGAAATGACAGATAGAAAAATTAATAGCATATACATAGACTATACTCGCACAGAAAACGTAATTATTGTTATTTTCATTTATCTCTTTATCCCCTTCTCTTTTTCTCTCACTCTCTTTCACTCAATATCTCTCTCTCTTTCTCTGTTTCTCTATGTCTGTCTGTCTGTCTCTCTCTCTCTCTCTCTCTGTGTCTCTCTATCTCTTCCCTCCCCCCTCCCCGTACGAATTTTACAGTAATAAGACAGTAAAACAAACATGAACACATTCAATGAAGCACATAGGTTTAAAATATATTGTACCAAAATCCATAATAGAACAGAAATATATCGATGAACGTTATTATGATCTTTATTAACATCCTAGAACAGGTCATTCAAAACTTCCACAGTTATAATCCCGATTATTTTTACTAAAAGTGAAAGTTATTTGTACAAAAAAAAAACAAAACATATTTTTACACTTTTAATCATTGAATTTAATTTAGAGAAAAATTAACTTAATTATAAAATGAATGTACTGATTTGTAACTGAATATAATGAAAAAAAATTACTCGTTAAGTTATAAGATAGCTGAAAAAAAATCAACTCGTTTCATATCTCGGTTAAAAGTACCTTAACTTGTTTAACTTGACTTTCAATTATCAACTCATCATAATGTCTTCCAAAATAATAAAAATATTGGAGTATAAAACACATAAAAATGTATGGGCACGTATATGCATATTATTTTAATACGCGTTGTGACGTTTGGTAAGAACCAACAGTGTGATCGAGATTCAGGAAAAAATAAACGAAATAGGTATATCGTTGGCCAAAACTGATCACGAGTATTTCATATTAGTGTTTGATAGTTGTGGTAGTTGTCGTCTCGTCGGTTGGTGCATGGGGCACCTTGACGCGGAGTGCGATGTTAGGCGTTGTGCAACAATTATTATAATGTTTATATAAATATTAAGTTGAATCTGGATCAGAATTTTTTTTTTTTTTTTACTTGCACCGAGATCGCGCCAAAAAACACGATTAATACGAACGTTTGCACGACGTGTGTGACCTATAGCGTTTTAGGTAGTTGCGAACAGCCAAAAAAAAAAAAAAAATAAATAAATAAATAAATGTTAAAAACGCCCCGCTTAAACCTTGAATGTTAGCTGTAGCGGGAACAGCTGTATGGGCACATAGAAAGAGATAGATTGAGAGAGCGTGTGAGCGAGAGAAAGAGAGATGGAAAAGAAAACCATTTGTTTTATTCATTCGAAATTTTCGCGTTAGTACATTATGCACAATACGTATATTTACGACAAACACATGTATGCATATATTACCGTCGCACGGATAATCGATATAGATAGGTATGCGTGCCGTGTACCAGAGCTTTCGTCGAAAACGTGACATTTTTCATACGCACTTGATTACTGTAGTACTTATTTTTGCACTTAATTGTTGTAGTATTACACTTGATTTAAAAACAGCGAAAATTATTTCACATGAATATTACACTACTTTCCAGCAGAGAGGCACATTTATCAAAAATCAATATTTGTAGTATTACTCATGCAGTCGGTGGTTTATTTGTACAATTTTTCTTTTACTCGTTTTTTTTCAATCGTCATACAGTACCTAATTGTGCTACTTCGTTCGCCGCCATTGTGAATTATATTACAGTACTATTGTAATAACCCCACGAGCTCGTTTTTAAAATACTAAAATATTATAACCTTGTCGGCATACATAATATTTACCCGGTAAATAAATAAAAATGGAAACAGTTGTCAGTGCAAAGTACCCATGTATGATAAGTACTCGTATATACTACTTATAATGAATGTCGTACAAACACGACGGTTTTTTAGTTATCGTATAATTGATATTTTTGTCAAATTCTTTACATTTTAACGTTTTCATATTTTTCAACTGTATCAATTTTTTATTACGAACAAATCTAGATAGTTGAAAACTTTTAACACAATCACACATACACAATATTTATTTTCAAATTATATTTCTGTCTTAGTGTTTCACTCGTTTCATTGCGTTATGTTTGCTGCAATATCGTCTAAAACAACATTATAACGTTATCAAATTTTACAAATTGAGGATGTAATAATCTCTGACCATTATATTATAATTAACCGGCTAGCGAGTATTTTGATTTTACCTGTGACAATCAAAACAAATTACAATCGGTCATGCTTAGTTAGAAAAAAGTATTATTATTGTTAATAACTGTTAAATGGGTGAATCGTAAAAAATGTATATACATTCATCTCGTACACAGAAGTTTAGAAATCATTAAAAATAATCGATTTAATAATAGTTTATGAAAAATTGATAACTAATAATTAAATACTTAAGAGTCCATAAAGTACTTAAACATCGATATGAGTCCCATAGATACAGAATTGAGTAATTAATTATCACATTTACAAATTGGTAGATTATTTTATATTTTATGACTGTTTTTTTTGTTATTAAAAAAATATTCATCCGTTTAAGTAGTAAACTGTATTTGTATCGTTGCTAATTATAATAAAATATAATATACTGCTCACATAGTAAGATTAAACAAGTAGCGTATTATAATAATTAATATATAATAATACGTCATAATAGTGCATGGGGATAGAATTATGAAATGAATACATATTTTGGTGTATAATTTTATAATTATGTGCACAAAACACGTGTATATAATACAACTATTTGCATTCGCTTCGATGGACAAATGATATAAAGTAAACCGACAACGGTGTCCTCTGTAAATATATTTGACATTTTTGTCGCATTGTATAGCTGTACAATCGTATAATGTGCTATAAGTATGATAATTAAATCACGAACATTTAATGCGTACAAATAATTATTTACTTGATTAAAAACCACATGACATTTTACATTTGAATTTATAAGAAATATAAATATTTTATGAACAGAAAACTACACTAATTAATTCTATGCGAGCAATCATTGGATGACACTTTTTATCTAATTTATTTGCTATTATAAAAATTGTGTTGTATCTTTACAAGTTTAACTTAGGACCTACTTAGTTGATTTCAGTAAGAGTCACATATATGGATTTCTTAGGAGCTATGGGTTGTGCATTATTTTGTTGAAGGCAAGAAGAGAATCACTTTCCTTGTTTAGATGATTCACTATTTATGACACTATTGATCATTTTCTCCATTCTTTTTTTTTTCGCTTACTGATCGTTTGCCACTCAATACACTTTAATTTTTTAAATATTTGGTATAGATAAAATGGTATGGAGGAGAGCGTGCCATATTATCATGTTCCTCATTACGACAAGTCAAACTAATTCACCATCTTGCTTTTCACAATCGTTTTTCTTCAAACTCAATATTTGTAGAATTTAATTTTTTAAACAATATAGTTTAACTTATAGAGTCCAGGATATACCGCTACCACTAAGTATAACTGTGTTTTGATTGCACTAAACGATAGTACTAACACTACATACTATATTTTCGGATTACTTAAATAACCTGTCGCATTCTGTGCTCAAATTTCGCATTGACAACAAACGACGTACATCGATAAAATTAACTCTTTGGTTGTCAGTCGAAGCTGTGAGATTCAATTATTTATATATATTATAAGTCTAAGTATATTATGTATAACAACGGTTAAAAAACAGAGGAAGCATATTTAATAAAAAAAATAAAGCTATGATTATAATTTACCTAAAAATGTTTCATCATAATTTTTGTGTATAATATTTTTTTCCTCTAATGAAATAATTATAGTATTTCCATAAGTTTTTGATAATCATAACTTATATTAGTAATAAGTTATTAATAAGTGTATCATATAGTTACACCTAATGTGCACCTAATAGATGCCGACATTTGTAAAATACGAAAAAAAAATGTTGAATAATTACTTTTTTCGTTAATGATATTGAAATATTATGTTGGCCTTGTAAAAATATGTTAAACATAAAATTGTCAGACCAATATAGGTGACTTCTCCGAAAAAATGCGTGATTTTAAATGCTAATATTTTTATTTTTGTATTTATTTAATTATTATTCCATGGTTTCAATAATGTTTCGTTTTCACATATTTAATCAAATTAAATTCGGAGTTTGATTTTCTACAATCATCAACTCGACTAAAGCGTTTCTCTCCCAACAAAGTAACCACAACAACCGAACACTTCGTACTACGTATACGTTTAGTATTGTATCACAAGTTAATTATACCTAGAAATCGATATTTATCAGTTATTATGTAATAATATTGTTAATATGCATGAGGTTCATTTGGATGTTGTCTGTACAGTCCAGCACGTATATCAAGGCTTATGAATTCACGATAATGTAAATAATCATTATCTTCGTCCCATGATCTTGTATGACTATTACAAGTATGTTATCAGAATTCTTATAAGAAATTAAAACAGAAGTAAAACGAGTTACTAGCTGTTAGTATAAAATATTTACTAAACAATATCTGTGACTAAAGACGTAACCGTAACAGTTTAGGCTGGACTAGATCCGCTTATCTCTAAAACTTTAAAAATTAAATTAGGTATGTTGCTTCCAAGAATTGTCATCCTATCGGATTCATCGTATATATATATAGGATTATATATGTTTTTGTCAGTGTTCCGGACGAATAAAATTAGTTGACGAAACAGACGTGATATAGAAAGTTGAATACTGGAAAAAATAATAGACAAAATGTTTGCTGCAAGTATGATTTTAATTCTCTACTCCTATCAAATTTCTATAGTGCCCATAGTAAAAAGTTACAAGTTACATTAAGTTTTACACGAATATAATATTTGTCATAACTATTATTCAATATTGTTCAAACATCTTAGTTTGTTGGGCTCTCAGGTTGGAAGATAAGATTAAGTACAGGCATATTATTAGGTAATAGTGTAGGTAAATTTTCTTATCTTACAATAAGGTCCTTGTTGAGAACTCAAATGAGATTAAAGTATCTGATGTTTTTAGACTCGATTAAGTACAATGGATGACAAATTAATAAATTTTCATAATAATATATAAACAAAATAGTATGAAACTTATCGTCAGTTTTAAACAATATAATGAAATCTTAAGCAATATTGACACTCTAATTGACTATCAGCATTATGAATAGATAGCAACTATAAAATGTTTTGATCATAAAAAGCACATTATTAAAGTTTGACTGTCTGAGGAGGACCAAATTCATTACGTTTTAAAACAAGGGATTCATTTTTCAGGAAGACAAGTTTTTTTATACGTTTTTTTGGATTTACAATTTTATGTTAATATCTATTTAATTAAGTATATAGATAAATAACAAATATTTTTAAGTGCATTTTATAAATAATTTTTAGAAAATAACTTTTTTAAAGAACGAAGTGATCAACAAAACATGTGTTTTTCAAACCACCTATTAATAAATAATAACACGATTATTTAAATAACAGAATGTACTTTGTAAACGTTGAACTAAATTGGTTCCAGAATCAGAATGTTACAGTGATTTAACCTTAAAAAATGAATTCCACTTTTATCATATTTAAGGTGTGAAATATATCGCTAATCTTTACTACTTAAATAGCTATAATTAGTTAGCCGTTTTTTTTTTTTTTTTTTTTTATTATTTTTGAAATATCATAGTTTAAAATATGATCAAAGTTTGTTGTTGATATAAAAAAAAATATTTAAATAATGAATAATTTAATAATGAACAAAATTTGTTTGTAAATTGAATGTAATGTTTAAATTAACAAGTCATATACTATTGAATTATGATTGACGAGAAAAATTATTTAAAAAATAAAATAATTAACATTTTAATGAAGTTTGTTAGTTGTTATTGATATAATACTCTCACGGTCATGTCCATCAAAACGAACTAAAGGTAAATATGCATGGCTAAATGTTAACGTATAATAACCGAATATAAATCTGAGTATAAATTATTAATTTATCGAGTTAATAAATATTAATACGAAACCGATGGCGCGTTCTATCCATATCACCGATATTTCAATATAAGAGAATGGATTAAAATAATATCAATTCTCAGTGATTGCAAGATTATACGAAAAAAGTACACGTGTACAACCACGAATTATATAGTTGTTACAAAAAATGATTGCGGACAATCATATTGTACCGGTAACCGGGATCATTTCAAATTCAGACGGTAAACTCTGACGAAACACCCACTTCTGAATGGGAATCAAGTGGCAAGCCACTTGCACAGGAAGTGTCAAAGAACAATTAAACTTTTTAAACCATTTGAACGGACTATATGTAATGTTATACTGTCAAAAACGACTGAATACAAGTGACGGAGACAGCGTTGTTATTGATCGGTACTGTGGTTACTAGGTAACGTGAACCAAGTGATCACGGTAACTTGGTAACAGTTACTTTCCCGAGAAAGCGTAAAAATATTTCTCATTAAAGACGTATTCTAAAGAATGTATACGTTTTGTTGCACAGGCGATGGCACGGTGTTGTCAGGGTGGTTTTTGTGTTACGTATTCGTTCGATCCAAACGAAGTTTTCTCGGCCTCGTCGTGTACGATAGTGCTTCTCAAACTTTTTTTTACCACGGGGCTCCCTAACTCAAGATCAATAACTAATTGTTTTTTTTAATTATCAATTAATAATTAATTTAAAAAATAATAAATTTATTATATTAATATTTTTTATTATTTTTCTAATTACTAAAATGATACGTACCGTATCACACTGACTGGTTATTAATACGTTAATATCAATATAAGTATCGATATTTGAACTAACGTTTGTATACACTTTTGAAGAAAACTTTTAAATATGTAGTGTTGCACTTTAAACATTTATGATTACAAACAAATTAAGGCCTAAAGAAAACGGTTCATAAACAAAACGGATACTTCACGGCCTTTCAGTGACGTAGCCGCGGCTCCCAGCTTGCGAAGCACTGGTGTACGAGATGCGAACGTATAACGACGCGAGAGAAGAACGAGATGGGAAACGTAAAAAATAATAAGCCGGACGCCGAGCGGAAACACGTCGGAGCAGTCATCGCCGTAAACGGTTTTCGGGACGGCAATCAAAGATACAGACGCGGACGAGTTGTTGCGGCAACGAGGGTACGGGTGGGGAACGCCAACCGCTACTTCCGGTAGCGCCGGATCGAGAGACGCCGGCGAACTTGGTCGTCTTTTTGCATTGATGTTGTTCCTGATCGCCGCGGACGACTACGTAATTATTATGATTAAAATTATTATAGTTTCGTATCGCATTGTGTCGTAGTGTTGGGCGGCGGGTTAAATACAAAGCGTGCCGTCGTGCCGCCTTCCTGGTGCGGAGCGAGACGGTACGGTGAACGGTGCCGGGGGTGCTGCGTTTTATCCTGCATCGAGGCCGGCGAACCGGCACGTGCACCCCGAATTCAAAAGAACATAATATTTTCCACTGACCCGAATTCGGCGTCTCAAACAGTACCTATCTACATAAAAAATATGTGCGATTATTACACGCTCGAGGAAAATAAATGCGAGCAACAGCGGGCGGTATAGTATTACACGAGCGGGACGGGACTGGAAGTATGAAAAATTAAACCGCCGGTACCATGTTGATTTATTTCTAATCGAAAAACGATATCGTATTGCAGTCGAGTACGGACGACTCAAAGTCTAAGGACAAGTAAAGAGCGAGTTCGGCTCGCATGTTTTTCAAACAGTCCGGTTCGAATTACAGATAGGATTTTACAATGTGCCGGGAAAACGTCGAGTTACCGGGGTTTTTGATGTGTTCCGTTTCAATTAATCGATGGAGCTATACTGTGTACTGCATAGTGCGCGTAAACGATATTTTTAACGAGGTTGCTAAAACTGTTGTACTTAAATGCATTGCGATCTGGCATAACATTTTTCTCTTTTCCTTTAATCTTCTTCTTCTTCTTCTACTTCGCCTTCCTCCCAACTATTTGGGGTCGGCCACCCTTGTCCTACACCTCCACTTTACTCGGTCAATCACATCTCCTCTGCATACACCGACAGCCCTCATGTCATTCTCCAAAGTCTCCAACCATCTCTTTTTTGGTCTTCCTCTTCCTCTTTTCCCTTCAACATCCATCTTCATAACCACTCTTACTGCATTCGTTTCCTCTCGCCTCATCACATGCCCAAACCATCTCAGCCTATTTTCTCTCATCTTGTCCACAATTGGCGCTACACCAACACTACCTCTCACGTATTCATTCCTTATTCTATCTTCTCTTGTCACTCCACTCAACCATCTAAGCATTCTCATTTCCGCGACACTCATACTTTGTTCTATTCTCCTGTTAACCGCCCAATACTCTGAACCATACAGCATAGTTGGTCTCACTACACTTTTATAAAATTTACCTTTCAGCCTAATTGGAATTCTCTTATCGCATAACACGCCCGATGCTTCTCTCCATTTCATCCACCCGCACTTAATCCTATGTTTTACATCCATGTCAAAGCCCCCGTCCTTTTGAACAAAAGATCCTAAATATTTAAAGCTCTCAACTTCACCTATCACATCACCATCTATTGTCAGTTGTCTCCTCATTCCTTCAACTTCTTGGTCTCTTTGTCCAAAATCATACTCAATATACTCAGTTTTATTTCTACTAACTCTCAATCCCTTTTCTTCGAGGGCTAACCTCCACTCATTTAACCTATTATTGACAACTTCTAGGTTTTCTCCTATCAGAACTATATCATCCGCAAACATCATACACCATGGTATCTCACCCTGTATCTCCTTTGAAACCTCATCCATTACCACTGAGAACAGGTAGGGGCTTAGAGCTGACCCCTGGTGCACACCTACTCCTATACTGAAACCTTCTGATACTCCACACCGACTCTTGACACTAGTACTCGAGTACTACTTCTCTTTTCCTTTAATGCTTAACTTTAATGTTAATGAATACCTTTGGTTTTTTTTCTTGAAGTTTTATATTAGTAAATAACACTTTATGAGGCAGACCATAAAATAGCATACAATTTTTAATCAAACACGCGGTACACGTTAACAGCGGTTAAGTTCTTGGAAAAAACATTGACACTATTTTAATTCAGTATGCATGGTTAAAAACAGAACGGGAATAAAATGTACTACTTAAGTAAATAACAATATATTTTTATTATTTTATGATAACAACATAAATAATTATCTAACAAACTGCACGAACCGACATTGTATATTCAACAAAATTGAATATAATGATATTTTAATGATAAAAATATATCAGAGGAAAATTGAAAATGGCCACAATCGGATGGTAGTTTCCCACTTCAACTGAAGACCTACCACGGAGATCGGTGTATGTTACAAAAATTACATTTTTCAAGAGAGACAAATAACTGTATAAATACCATTGACATATTTTAATAGTTTATTATCGAAAATTTGAAACGAAAAACGAAAAACGTGTACAAATAAGTTGTAATATTTAAGTTTTTACGCATAAACTAATAGATACTTATTATGTTATTATTAAATGTAACATACACCGATTTTAACAAACGTAAACAACTTTACATACATAAACGTTTTCTCGCAATCAATTTTCGGAGTCTTAATGTACTCTTATTCATACAATATGTTACACAATTGTGTTGGCAAATCTGAGGTTTGAAATCTGAGTTTCGGTTATTGAAAATATTTTAACATGAACCGATATCCACGGTAGATCTTCAACTATTAAAAATGTATTTTTAATGTTTTAATTGTTAATATCAAATTAGAATGATTGATATTATTATAAACCCATTAAGAAAAAACGAACAGTTTTTTAAACAACGGGAGATATTGACGAATAACTACTGGATTTTTTTTCTATTACCATGAAATTTATTATATCCCTATTCCCACTTAAATAAAACGAACCAAATATACAGAGATCACGTTACTGTTTATGTAACCCCAAAGGTAACTCACTGTTGGTGTCAAAAAGGTTTGCAACATCACCCTCAGATCGTAGTTACAGTATTGCGGATACCAAACAGCCCGATACTTAATTTATTACTACTATTTGATAAATACATATAATAAGGAAACGACGAAAAACTCGGGAAAAATATTATTTATCGAAAAATAGTGTATGGTTTTAACTAACTAAATTTTTAAAAACTCGAGATGTTCAGAAATGAAAGGCGTTAATTTTTAAAACGCATTAATCTTAAACGTTTATCAATAAAATTCACACGTTACAACTTTGAGAAAACGATGCGTATTTATAAATAATTCTAAATTTAATACAGAATATCACAATCTATTATATAGAGTGTTGATATTAATTGTTATGCTTTGATTGCTAAATGTCTAAATACGGAATAATCTTACAGTTAATACTTATTTTATTTCGTCAGTGTTGCGCTGTGGCGTAATTAGGAATTGGTTTTGGGGTATGATATAAGTTAATATAAGTTTATATTTTATAGTTACAGTAGATAGCTATTCCCCCAGACACTCTCTTTTGGTCACTAAGTTTCACATATTATAATATTCACTATTTACTGTTAAATATATACTTACAAATTGACGTGGATATGTCATGATATTTTTTAAACTTTTACACTTTTATTTTTTTAAACTGTCTTCTTGAACGACTTGATCAGTTTCTTTAAATTTTTTGAAAAAGAAAGACATCTGACTGCCTTTTCTTTTTTAGTTTAATAAAATATTTTATTAAGACTATTAGGTATCGGTTATTTAAGAGAATTACTATTTAAAAACTATAATTATAATAATTATTTTTAATTTTATTGCTGTTATTATATGACTGATAATAGAAATTAGTTGGTGTTGCTCAAGGTTAGTAAAAATGTTCAAAAATTGACCTTATACCTAAGAATAAATCATATTTAAAATAGTACTGTGTTTCTATCAATAAAAACTTATAATTTAGTGAATAGAATACACTATGATTTAGCCGGTCAAAAATGATAAAAAATTAACAATTATTTTTAAGTTTTTGTTAGTTTTATCTTTTAACTGTAATAATGTTCATAAATCCTTATTTTTAAAATCCACAAATCCTTTTAGTCAATTCTGGGTTTGACTCGGTAAAACAAGAATTAACGGCCAGTTTAAATAAATCAGTAACAACTAGTTTTAACCGAAATACATGAATGCGAACTCATTCTATCCAAAACGTACGCGATCACTGACGATCAATTAATATTGATCGATAAATTCGACCGGGTAGCTATCAAATTAATAGAGATAATTTCAACCAGTGGTTTATCAAATAACTTAAATTTGATTACTTAAGATACGGTTTCCAAGGCGTGGCCGGTTGCCGAGACAGGTCGCCGTGACAGTCACCGTCCGACTGTTAATATGTAATTCATATTAACTGGTTTCCAACACTATTGTCGCACAACTGAACTTTATCATAGCGACCGGCGATACTACCGATCCGAGAGCAATGTATTGCGACTGTTGCACGTGACCGTCATTTTATTTGAATCACAAACCAATTCTTGGGTGAATTCCGATCGTCACGTGCATCAATATGGCTAAATTGCATTTTTCGAGACAAGAAGAACTAATCGAAATGGTTCGAAAAAATGTTGAATTGTTTAATCTGTCTTACAACAAATATAAAGGTGCAGAACATAAAGATAATATTTTGTTTAATAATTGTATTCATAGGTACTCATAATAAATATAAAATTTAACTTATAAACATTAGCCCTCACTGCACGAAAATCACAATGATACTGAATACAGGTACAGAATTTAAAGGTTTTTTTATTTACATGATCGGATATTGGTTTCGGCGACCGGTCGCGTCTCGGAAACCGTACCTTTAGGCTGGGCAAGTTAATAATTCTCTTTAACTCGTTAAATTAAGTTAATCTAAGAAAAAGTAAGTTAAGTTAAAAGTTAACCAATATAGTTTTTTTACTTCGTCAAGTAAAAAATTAATGGATAAAAAAATGAACTAAGTAAAAAAAAAATAACACTTGGTATCATTAAGCGTTTATGCACAATAACAATACATAATATATGGCTAAATAACAATCATCAGTATCAATTACAATTGGTGAGAATTGTTTACCTGTTGGCATCTAGCACACAAATTCTATATAAACATTAAAATAAAAATGGTCACTAATAAAAGACTACATTAAAAACACGTTCGAATTTTTATTCATATATATATATATATATATATATATAACGATAACATAATCACGTTGCAGACACCGCGTGCGATCGAGACGATCGAGTTTTTCGATCCCTTCTAAGCGTGTTACAGTGCCAACTTTCACCGCTGCGAGCAGAAGAAATGACCCGTCATTTCGTGTTATCATTTGCTCAATTTTCGCGGTACATCGGCCAATGAATCGGATTATCGTCATCCGACACTATGCATCGCGTCTAATCGAGAAATATTTGATCAAGCGGACGCACATAAATCGCGGTTATCGGTTGACGTTGAATACGCTGTATTTGACAACATGAACTTTAAAAACGAAACTTCTTTCCATATCGCTTCGATTTTTATTGGGTTTTTGTTCCGTACATTGTGAACCTATGTGAACATGCACGATTTTGTTTTTGCGATACACGTCAACAAGACACGCGTCGATTGTTAAAATGTATTATTTAATTGCCGCACACGATAATATATTGTTTACAAATTATTATACCGTGTATAACGGTTGACACGTTTATTCGTAATTATATAACGCAAGATGCACTTCACAAAGATTATTCACCATCGTAATGATACTCTTCTTGTCGTAGATATCTTTTTGATACGTACAGGGGTTATGTCCGAATTCGGTCAATGACCTCGTGATACGTACACGTTTGACACTATAGTATGCAAAGCAATTAATATTAACGAAATCTAGTACTAATACAATGTGGGCGGAACTCTTTTCGCCCAAAAATGACCGTTCTCTTTTCGACCAAAATTGAAAATACAGTTTCCTCTTTTCACCCAAAAATAATTGCATTCTTTTCGCCCATGGTTTCACGTTTTACATTTTAGAAACCACTGTCTCAAAATTTATAATTATTAAAAAATCATATAATAATCAAATAAAAAAAATAGAAAAATATATAATTATTAATAATAATTTAATAAGTATTTAAAATAGTGTTATCGATGTAAAATAACTAATAATATAATATATATCAATAATAAATCTGTACATAAATTCTGTAGATATGTCGTACGTATTACCAATGCAATGTTAATTATTATTAATAATTAAATATTTTTCTATTTTTTTATTTGATTGTTATATGATTTTTTAAAAATTATAAATTATGAGACAGTGGTTAGGTTAGGTTAAGCTGTTATGAATGTTACGTATCGATATAAAATTTGTTAAATTATATAATATACATGTATATATATATATATATATATATATATATATATGTGTGTGTGTGTGTGTGTGTGTGTGTGTGTGTGTTATATCAATTATATTTGTAATCTAGATATTGGTATCGGTCTGGTCGGTCTATTGCCCTGAAGGGTTTTTGATTGTTATTAATATAGTCAGTTGAGAAAAGTGTATAAAGGTGCCGACTCTTCTATCGAAATATACGAGTATAGTTATATTATACTATTTATTTAAGTTGTAATCTGATCAAATTACTTATTATTTATTTAACATCGATAACACTATTTTAAATACTTATTAAATGATTATTAATAATTATGTATTTTTCTATTTTTTTCTTTGATTATTATATAATTTTTTAAAAATTATAAATTTTGAGACAGTGGTTTCTAAAATGTAAAACGTGAAACCATGGGCGAAAAGAATGCATTTATTTTTGGGTGAAAAGAGGAAACTGTATTTTCAATTTTGGTCGAAAAGAGGACGTGGGCAAAAAGAGGAAGATCATTTTTGGGCGAAAGGAGTACCGCCCTTTAATGTAACTTGTTTCGATAAAAACGTTCGATTGCTAATCTGTAGTTTATGAGTGCAGGTATTCAAGTCAAAGGTTTGGCTCGAAGCAATTTTAAACTATATTTAATAAATATACAAATGAAGTACTAATTTACTTAGATTCATAAAAATGACATTCCATTGCTATGCTGATAATGTCAAAATTTGATTTATAGACTTCAATGTACAGTATTTTATTTCGATTCCAATAGGAAATGTTTGTATAAAAAGTATTTTAAAAATAATAATAATCTTAGATATACATCTTGGTATTATATTTATTCAATTGGTAGATCTGTATAATTATAAAAGTAAGTTCAAGGGATATGTATTGAGTTTTGTACCTACTTAAATTATTTAACTTAGGAACTTGATTTCGGGTTTTATTAAAATTGTTGATCATAGATATTTAAACGGGAAGAAAAATTGAGTTTTAAAAATCATACAAATGTTATTTCTCACTATTTATTTAGGTGCTGCTACACGCTTACGTTGCACTGTTAATATTGTGTTTTTTCGTTATACTCATAAGATTACTTCCTAATAATGTACAACTGTTGGTAATACAACTTAATTTGTAATTTATATAATATTTTAGTTATTTATAAATAAAATAACTGTAAAATATTGTTAATATTTAAAAAAGAAAATAAAACAATTAATTTTTTAACTCGAAACAATAATAACGTCAATAAAATACTATGATACCTAATCAGACACCGGTAAATCTAAAAAATTAACAGTCAACTAAATAACATATGAATGTTATGATGTGGTTGTAATGAAGATCATTGGTTAGTTTAGGGCTGTTTTTTTTATATTTACGAAGTACATTCATGACTTGAACAGCATAATATATTTTCATACTTGATCAGGACTAGATTAAGACATTTTGAGGCCCTAAAGAAAAATAAAAAATGTGGAATTTTACGCTTCTTAATATTTATATATATTTTTTTATACGATAGAAATTATAATCAAAAAAAAAAAAGTTCATATAAATTCGAGGCCCTAATAACAGAGGTCGTAGGCAGTTCCCTATCCTGCTTAATGGTATATACTACTACGCACAGTAACGAATTATCACCACAAGCCATCAGACATTATATTTAAACTCTGACGAATATTTTAGAAATATCGCAATCGATTATTCTAGGACATAGTATTTCTCGAACTTTCTGGCGACTACTAGACTTGTGGTTACTTGTGACGTGATCCGTATGAAATACATGCATTATTTTAATATATTTCCTACTGCGACGCCATGTAACGTGGTGCGATTTCTAGCAAGGGCCGGCCACATTAACGTGTTTGTGGCACTACAATTTAGTGGCGACACAAAGTGTGTAAACATTAATTAAAAATGATATATTTTTATCATTGGCGCCGGTGTGTCTTTTCTGTGACGACACACAAAGGGTCTCATGTGAAACCGGCCAAAGGATTGGATAACAGATTATAGAACAATTAGACACATGAAGTTCACATATTTCAACAAAAAAAGTACATTCTTTTTTTCTAATAACAAAATCCGAATCCTACTAATACATTATAATATAAATGGTGTACCCGAATCTTTTGCGATTTGGATTTGTGTTCGTTCGCGTTTTGGCTAAAATATAAAACGTATCATCTGCAGATTATTTACGGATACGTATTCGATATAATTGGAATAGTTACATTTACGGTTTAGCAGTCGTATTTTTTTTAGAAACAACTTGAAATTATTTTTATAACGTTATTTAATGTTAAAATAAAAATTAAATAACTGACCAAAAGAAACTCATATGTATTTCAAGTAAACGATTATGATACATTGAAATTGTATTTAATATGTATGTGCATGGTGAAAAAACGAGTTAAACATATTAAACAATTAAATTAAATATCATTTTTTGGTGTTAATATTCATAAATAATGTTAAGTGCTTCATCACCACTGATGTCTGAAAAACTCATAATTTCGTCTTGTATTTACATAAATTGACCTCGCATTATCTTTTGTAGTCGAACAAACACATATTTTTGCATTCGCAAAGGATATTTTGTAACAGTAATATTATTAAAAATGTAGGCTGGTACTTGTTACTTTTTTCTCTCTCTGTTCAATAGCTCAGTGTTTTCATGGTCAAATATAGAATATCGCGAGTTACAATATTGCGGTTCCGATTAATTCAATAAAGTAAATTAACTCACTCGTTGCGGTGTAATCGAAGATTAATACTTCATTCGATCGTTCTACAGTTTTCGTTAAAAAATGTATGAAAAACGTGTACAAAAATAAAATAAAAACAATACCTAATTTGACAACATTTCAGAAAAAGGAAGATACCTTCCGATAAAAAAAAAAAAATTTAAGTTCAATAATTTTACGGTAACTCTAAGCTGTTTCTAGTACACTGACAAACGGTTGTCGTTACTTGTTTCGAGTATATTTAGTTGGTAACACATGTATAAGTAATGAAGCTGTTACTAATTAATAGTTTTTCTTTCTTTTATATTTCGTTATAAGTAATAACTTATAATATCGTATTATATTACAATTACTATTATATTTGGATAACCGAGTTTTTTAAAAAGAATAAAAAAAGTCATACAATCTAATATCCTTAAAAAAATGGACCACACACGGGTGAGATATTAGTTATAACTAATAACTTCTAACTTATAAATGATGTAATATAAAGTTAAAAAAAATTATGTGTTTATTAACAGCACATACTTTCGTATAAGATAATGATTAATAGCCACCTCACACGAGTTTTTTACTGTAAAATTTAATTAATTGGTGTATTTAACTTTTTTATTTATTATGACACTCGTAACATTAATCGTGAGTAATAACTATCATAAATGTTTTATTAAACTTTTAATAAAATGATATTAATTAATTGATATTATGTTTTTATTTATAATTATTAGTTTATAATAGTGACCACATTGCATTTATTTAGAAAAATAACCATATTTGATACCTAAAAAAAAAATTTTAAATAAATATAGATACAAAATTGTTAGTGGAAGTATATGAATTTCATACAAATATCAAGTTTATCACATAGGTAGTTCACACCATAGTTCAAAAATCTCAGATTTAAAAGATATTGTTTATGATCGGTCTTTATTATTACCATAGATTCGTATTAGTTCGTTTTTAAGTTTTTTCAATCATTCGATTTTATTATTTTGTAGTAAAAATTGATGACTTAAGTTTGTTTAATAATTTACAAACTACTTGTATATGTGTACTTGTACATGTTGTATATGTGTATTTTATGTTTTTTAACTCAATAAAGTATTCGGTTTGTATACCTTTAGTGGTATTTATCTTTTGATTTACAGCTCTGAAATTTTAATACCCTCAAATTAATTTGTTTCATACTTAACGCCTATACAATTTGACTTAAAAATTAAAACATTATTGGTTTAATTTTTAAACTATGTAGTGAGCCGGTTAGAAGAGCCTTCGAAAGTTCGACTCTCGACGATGAATTTCACTTTAGTTGCTTGTTCGGCACCAATGAACATAGCTTGAATACAGTATATGTTTAAGAATTTATTGAAAAAATTAAAACAAACACTTTTAATGATGTATTTTATTCACTGAAATAGATTAGACAGGCTGACACAGCACTTACATAACAACCGCCTAGTTAACATTTAATTATATTATTTAGGTAATCATATCTAAATTATCAATATCACTACGCCCATATGTATACACAAATATTTGGGCGTAGAACATAAAATGGTCAAGGAACAAGGAAAAGTCTCAAAGGTTTTCGTTGTTCCTAAATAACTAAAAAAAATAATATTAATATTTCAAAAATCCTCGCTTATGCTAAAAAAATATATACCCATTTAATATACTTGTTAGTAATCCGTATGTTAGTATGAATATAAAAATAACATTATAAACAATCGTTTTGACACGCTTAGGGTTAATGGAATAAAAATAGGATTAAGAGATAGTGGTTCTATTAGTTTATGTAATACCCAGATTACTACAACTAAGTTGAACAATTAGTATTCTTATATTTCTAGTTTTTACGAACACTAACAATCAGAAAACCAATAATTCATGGTTAAAAAAAAAAGTAATTCATATTGAAAACGAAAACTGTAAATATTTTTCAGGTGCAATGATGAACATTAACCTTTTTTTTTTTAAGAAAATTTAAAATCAGTAATTAATTAAATACAATAAATAAAATAGATGACTGTTCATATATATATGAACATAGCATAAAATAAGACATAAGAACAGTGTTACCGAACAGAACGTAAAAAAACCGTTAAAAAACATTATTGTTGTTCATAAACAAAAATATAACTATATTATACATAATATTAATATATCTTATAATAAGAAGTACATGACGAGGGAAGTCATCTAGTCACAGAACTCTCCAGAGTAATTAATTAATTTAATCAATATTATTTTAATTAATTCGATATGTCATAGCACTAACGTCCCTTAGGGTGGCATGATGGGTTGTCAGGAGAGTAGGTGATGATAGATGGGAGACTAATGAGTTAGGATGGTGTTGACGTTTGGAATGAAACCTATTGTAATATATTTGGTTAGTTGGTCTGCAATGGTTTGGTTTGCAATTTTTAAAATCTTTTCATAAAGTATCATTTGTTACGTACCAAAGGACTGAGGCTATGATGGAAATACATATCTATTAGTTTTAAATTTATTAATGCAAAATACTATTTTATACTGTAGCTAATAAAATATATACGTTTCTTTATTAATGCAATGATTTTCTATAATTTTAAGTATTTTTTGTTCAAACATTTAAAGCTTAGACTGTAATCGTTGAAATGGTGTAATGATGCTAAATTCTAAATAGTGTATTTTTGCAATTTGAAGTTTTGAAATACGTTTGATTTTAAGATTATGTATAACATTAAGTAATTGGTACTTTTTAAAAACTCTATCCCACATAGATTTTTGTTTTTTTTTTTTTCTATATTTAGTTTTATAATTTATTTAAAACATACTTTTCAAATACAATAACGATAATTCGGATTGGAGTCATCTATGTATGTTGATTCTAAGCTTTCGAACTCTTATCTAAACGCAAATATGTTTTGAACTAATAGTAATTATTTTAATTACATCATATTGAAGACCAATCCGAAGAATATATATGTAATTAATATTAATTCACTTGTAAAAGAATTTGGCATTTACCATATCACGATAACTCAAAAACAATTAATACTGTTGAAAAATCTTTGTCTATTTTTTTTTCTTAATTTAATTTTTTCATTTTCTGTCTTTTCCAAGATGGACGAAAATAAATGTATGATAATCGTGTTTCTAAAATAAATTGTAATTTTAGACACATACGGTAAAGGGATTTTAAAAGGTATTATTACAGGTTTTTAATAAAGGAACAAACGTTTACAACTCTGCATTCGTTTATTTAACAAAATATGAGTGACGTTTCCGTTTTCATAACGAATTTCACGTCCTTGATCCATTCAAATGGTTATAAATATAAATAGTTATGGAAAACTATCGTCAGTTATACTACCTATTATAAATATACACATAGTATTTACTGTCAATTATTTTTAATAAAAATTATGGCTGGTCTACCTTATCAACCAAACACACATTTTTTCAATCATACAATACAATTTTAGACTGTTTAAATATTACTAATTTCAAATGTCTTTCATATATTAGTAGTGTAATTCCTATTTGTATATTAATACAAAATCCACCAACATTGGTGTTGTATATTCAACACGTTTTTTCATTCAAAACTATTACAATAAGCTGAATGGTTGGAGAATACCGAAAGAAATTTGTGAATTACTTCATATTCGGTCGATTGATTTACGAGATTAATGTTAATCTTCGAGTCATAAAATTATCATCGGCCAACAAACTATTGTCATTTTATTCTATTGTTGTAGTAATATTTACAATAATAAATAATACGCCAGTTACACTACTTAAACACAAATTTAGACCGTATACAATAATATAATATAATATAATAAATAATATTATTATTATTTTTAAGTGATGCATGTACGGTTCTATTGTCTATTAGATAATAAATGGCACGAAAAATGAGAATCAACTGTTCAACGTAATAGATATTTAATAATAAGTAACGGTCATTTTACTAGGCATTTTCGTAAAAACTCCGTTAATTTTATTCCGGTACATGTATATTATACATGTAAAAAAAAAAGTGTTTCTACATATAATTTGTTTTGTTGTTTTTTGAAAAATGTTAAAAGTTTGCAAGAAAATAATATAGATATCAATGCGATTTTTCTCACTGGAAAACTTCCTTTATAAAACATAATAAATTATGTATACTTGTACTTTTAATTTTTTTTTTTTTTTTTATGAAATGGAGGAAAATATAACCACAATACTATATTATTAGTCGGTCGGTAGGTTCTATTGTTAAAATAATTCACAAACTCTTGTATTCTTTTTCGATTACAATGTACAAGTAAATATTATATACTATACATATTATATACCTACACATTCGTTCTCTTACAACATATTTTCATACAAAATACATTCTATGTCAATATTTACATCACAATTGTACTCAACATTATTATAATATTTTGTGACTGTTGAATAATTTTCTTGAGATTCATTTAAGGTTCCGAGTTCAAAGTTTTTTTTTTCTTATGATCAAGTAAAATAATAATTAATTAATGAAATAAAAATTAGATAGATAGAGTCTTGAAAATATTAGATTTTAATTGTTTTTTGATTTAATCCGTGGACGTTACAGAATATCTTTAAAGTATATTTGTACAATATATTAACATTGAAATAATTTATAGTTGTATTCTGTTAATATTTTTAATTACGAAATTTAATTGTGTAATATCTAAAATATATTTTTTTAAATGTAAATAATATATATTTCAAATTGTTTTTTTATCCATAGTTTTCCATTTTCAGTGAAAAACTCGACTTTTTTGACATATTCTCAAACTAGTAATTTTTTCACGATTGAATATCGGGAAATATTAATTATACTTAAATTTCATCCAATATTAATCAGAATTGTTGTGTATACTCATTCAATACACATTACTATATATATATATATATATATATATATTTATACATTTAATAAAGTATGACTGCTTATATACTATTTAATAAATAATTGATGAAATACTAGAAATCGATAAATAATTAATGGCACATAAATACATTTTAATTTGAAATTGCTTTTTATAATAACGAAATACGTAAATAAAATATGTTATTTCAATTATATTTTTGTACCGCAATTTCATTAAATATTTGACACATCTAAATTAAACATTCGTTTTGCGTTGATTTTTTATTCTACATTATTATTTAGATATACTTTAAAACAGCACTCCTCAAAATTTTTCTTTCGTAGAATTCTTAAGAGACTAATAAACTCAAGGAGCTACACTCCCAATTCAAAATTGTAAATTTTAAACCTAAACTCATACAAAATGGTACACACCAATAATTTTCTTTTTAATTAGTTTTCTAATACAATTTGTATGTCTTTAAAATAGATATGCTCATGTTAACATTATAAACGATAAAAACTTTATGTAATTTTCAAATGGTACTGTCCAATTAATATTGCATGATGTATAATCCATATAAATATAATAATTTAATTAATGATATAAATATCTTAATTGGATTTAATTCAGATGTGCTCGGAGATTCACTAGATTATTTTTACGCTGCCCAGTTTGAGAACCGTTGTTTTAGATAACATACAATTAAAACTTATTTATTTTTGTGTTATCAGTCAACAATTAATTTTATACTGCAAGGGTTAGATCATGAATCAAAATTACTTATGGCATAGCAATTAGTTAACAATAATTTAGTTCATAATGATATTTTTATTCGCAGCGTTTGGAAGTATGGTATTTTTCATTATAATACTCTTGTATTAAAATCAACTGATTTTATAACGGGCGCACATAATATGCGCAAGTATAATACTTGCACTCACAAAGAATAATCACTATTCTGAAATGATAATTTTTATTTAAACATAGGAGAATACAATGTATAAGGTAAAAATCATTTATGTTTTTTAATTTATGAATATTATTAATATTTATTAAAACAGAAAACAATTTTTCGTTCGTTAACATATTACAGCAAAGAAATTAGGTAAATAAAACCATTGCATATAAAGAAAATTAATAACTATTTAAATAACAAAGCTAGAGGAATTAATTAATTTGATAATCGAATGGATGACAGGAATAGACCGAGAGTTAAGAAGAAGATTAACGTCGGAAGTGATATGACCAAATAATATGGGAAAGAAAAAAAGGAGTTGTTTATCGTGTACATAAAAGTAAATATTTAAGTGGAAGCTTAAAGGTATGGTTAAGAAGAAGAATGTGGTATATTTGAATGTGGTTAAAAACGACAAATAGTTGTCTAGAAATCTTTAAGTCATTGAATCATGAATAAAGAGGGATAGTAATAGTAATAGTAATTTATCTATGCCAAGCATAACAATTCGGTGGTAGAAAGGATAATTTAGAATGCCGAGTTTTCGTAATATTTTGTGGTGAATAGAAAGGATACTATAAGTTGGTATTTTGGAGCTGCAAATTAAATTGGAGAAATTAGTTGAAAAGGAAAGATGGCTCGCTCATTTTCTGCGATACCAATGTCACTGGGAACCTAAAAATATGTAATCTTTATGTTATTAAGACTGAGGCAGAACATTAGGGTTCTTATAATAAAAGCTAAAGGGGAAAGGATGTAATTAAACGAAGCAGATGTTATAGCAAGGAGACATGACTGTAAGTCAGAAATTATTTGGAAGTTGTTAAAGTCAAGAGAAAAGATAAAATCTAAAGCGTTTATAATAGCGTAACACTCAGCAGTAAAAACGACTTAAGTAAATTTAGATTGTCATAAAAGGATATATTGAATTTGGGTATGAAGAAGGAACAGTCAGTAAAACTAACTGTCACAAAATCTTCTATAAAGACTAGTAAGGATTTGGGAAAGTTGGACTGAATATAATGGTTAAAGAAGAAGTCCACAAGAGTGTAAAGGAGACGAGATAGTTCTTTGGAAGAGTGACCAAGAAACTTAGGAAAAACAGTGACTGAAGGAATGTGAGTATAATCCAAGTATGAGGTATAATATAATTTTAACCGAAGGTCAGAACGATAAGCAAATGCAGAAAATGAAAAAGATGAGTGACCTACTGATGCAAAAGTAGGAATATTTTTAGGTTTATAAGTCTAAGAAGATTTGGTGAAAGCAACCATTTCATAGTAAGATTGGTTAGTTGGAGATAAGCATTTAAGAAATAAGTTACCAACTAAATGTTAACTTCTAATCTCAATCGGTGGACAGGCACATTCCACTTCTAAGCTGGCTAAAGGACAGAAGTACCGATGATGGTACAAAAATAAGATAAGAAGATAGAGTTAATTTTTTTTCTGTGAATGAGAGAGGCAAAGACAAACAAGAAAGCACCATAAACTGCTTTAGATTTTATAATTAAAATTTGTCAACGGTGAATATTATAAAATTACTCTTCTCTAGAGCTCTCATGAAAAATACTACAAAGGGTTTAGCTGAAAGAATTCACAAGGCGTTATTTCATGTGTAAATGAATCTTTCGACAAATTTATTACAGGAAAATAGAATGAAGTTGTTTAAGAATAAAATGACTTGAAAATCCAGAAAAAATAGAGAGAAGCATATTAGAGTTCAAAGGTGCGAGATCGGATGTTTCTGATATTCCGTTGTAACATATTTTAGAAGTCAGTGGAGTTAGTAAGGAATTGAGGTAATAAAGACAAGTGATTGTTTGTATGTCTGTTTGTCATTATAAACAGGAGATAAGAATTTAAGTAAAGAAAGCCCAATTAGAGATTTTAAAGCAGACAGAGAATTTTTATTGAGATTGGAAAACTGAAGAAGAGCGCTAGTGATTTTCTGAGCAAGTAATTCGATGAAATCATTATTAGGAATATTAGGGATAGATCGATAAACGAATTTGAAAAACTGTCATTGGAAAAAATTAAGGAATATTCTGCGATTGAACATTAGGAAACTGAGGAAAGTTATGATTAACAAAGTTAATTTTTTTCCTTTTTTTTTTTTTTTTTTTTTTCGAAATGAGGAAAGGTGGAGTTGATTTCCTTTACAAAATTTAATTTAGAAGAACTGGTTTAGTTGAGATAGGAGACTTCGGCGTATGTATAACCTTAATGAATAATTCTAGAACGCTTGATTTGGACAGCTACGGCAAATGAATTATTTTTTACGGCCATAATATTTTTGATCTATTAATGGGTAACCTATTTGGAACAGTCGGTGGCAAGGTGGTCTAGTTTTTAACCAACGCATTGCAGTACGATGTTGACAGTTTTGAAAAGTATTGAACGACTGATAAAACTCGCCGCAGTGACTGCAACATTGCTTCCTACAACAGAACTTCTGTTTATGACTGAATCGTAGAGACCTCATGCTTTGATCTGGTGACCGGATGCTGGAAAATACGGCTTCAATATTTTTAAAAATATAACCAAATTCTCAGGAAATTTTGGAGAAAGAATTTGATTTAACCAACCTAGTAGAAACTAGAGTGTTATCCAGTCTGACGCTGATGTGGCAAAATTCTCCAACTTTATAGTCATATACGCCAAGAATATATATGATACAGCTGGGAATAGAGGCTATATATTTGTTTCCGAGAGCAAAGAGGAACTTAGACACACATTATCTTTCAGAGGTGAGTTAAAAGTAATCCTGATCCTGTACAAGCCGATAGCCGAAATTATATTAGCTCCGGAAAAAAAGGTTAGTAAAAATGTTACCTGATTTGACGGGTTGTAGGTTAATTATTATGTAAAGTAGGCCAGTATAGTTGGAAACGAACATTTTCTGTATGTTTGATTGCCTAACCATGTTACCGACCATACTCTAGATGGCGGCACTAGATGATGTAGCAAAGAACTGAAATTTGAGTAGCCTACTCGCGGCCCCTGAATTACAATCCATGCCAGTGTTGAGATTTTTTGTTAATTGTGAGCGTGATATAAAGATGTGGTTGATAGTATTGGTTTTATGTTTTGAGGATACGGAGAGGTGGAAGAATCGACTTTGTTCTTTTACAACTTTGGAATTGCATTCGTATTATCGCGATCGGAAGAAGCAAAGACGTCATACCGTTTGGGGCCCGGTAACAGGGGCATGCCACAGCGAGTGACAATCAAGGTTACCCGGAAATGTTAAGACTTTGAGACTAATATGATCAGTATGCGGACCATCTTAATTGTTAATGTAATAAACGTTTAATGATTAATTCATAAGTGAGCGCATTCAAAGTATGTGTGTGTGTGTGTCAACTTTATACTGTGACTGGTAAACAGTTTAATGATGTACGAGTATATTTTTACTTTGATTTGAAATAATATAAAATTGATACATTCGAATACGGATGTGTGTTTTTTAGATACATTTTAATGTTTAGCTTTGCATATCATGTTTTAAAATTTTTCATTGATATTCAACAATAAATCGTGTATTATAATTTATAATTAGGTTGCAAAATTAACCAATAAAGTAACCGTTGGAGTCATTCTTGTATTACTCGTCAATTCGTTTTGTGCAATACTCATATTTTTTTGAAGCTCATTTATTAAAGTGTAAACTAAATAACTATAAAAAGTGAAAAAAATAATTGATTTCAACCTTTGTTAATTGAATCTGGACAAAAAAAATTGAAATTCAATAACTGAAATAAAACTATATTAATCTATAGGTTAAAAATACTATTTAATATATTTTAAAATCAACGTCGTATTAATATTTCGATATTTATTGTATCATTATTTATTATAAAGTGATTGGTAAAATTTTAATTTAAAATAATTTAATTTTAAGAAAAATGTCTTTTGATGCTTAAATATTTTTCAATATCCAATTACAATAAAGAAATATTTAATAAAAAATATATTCACTACTCGTATTTCTGCAGTCATTTTAAAAAAAAACCCGTAAGATCGAGTTTTCAAATTAAATACATTTGAAATTTGATAATTTCAAAGGATAATGAATTAATTATTTCATTTTTACGAATAAAAATTGAATAAAAGTATAAAAACATAGTTTGTCGCGTACCCTTTAAATTGTACATATTTCAGAGTATAATATATTAAAAACGATTTAGAAGTAATAAATTACTAAAAAATAAAAAATAAAATACAAATGTTGTTAAAAAACTTCAAGTCACGTTCACAAGAAACATTTTGTTTCCTGTTCGTAAATTTATAATACTATTGTCATTTATGTAAAAATATGGTTCACGCGTCCACGGTTCCGGTATAATATGGTTCATCTCCGCTAGCTATTAGACCTAAAAAAAGTACATATACAGTCAGTATTGTCAGACTGATGTGACCACGGAAAATTATTTCATATTGATCGATGGTCATTAGATTGTTCAAAAGACACTTCAAAATCAATTTGGAAACGTATATATATATATATGCTTCGATACTTGAGTTAATTTCATACTAAATAAATAAATAAATAAATAATCAACTTACAACAATCGTTTTTCAAAATATATTATATTAAGATATTAAGATCGTATACATTCATGTTTGTATTATACGGTTATATTTTTCCGACCACCAGATGTTTTTAGTCTGCTCGTCGAGAACATATTCCTTCCGTCGTAAATCGAATACAATAATTATTTTAACAGCGTTTTGACACGATTCCAGCGGGATACGATGACGATAATCAATGGCGCTCCAGAAGGTTGTCTTTCAGGTAGTGCTAATCTCTAAGATGGTCTGAGGGGGCGTTATAGGGTCCGGTCAACCCCGAAATAAACGGCGTTTCCAGGTGGCGGGTGAAATGCTGGCTTAGAAAAATAAAATAAATAAATAAATGTTGTGCGAGGGCGGGTGACAATATGTAGAACTAAATGCACGTGGGACGGAAGTTTCGTTGCGGTCGTAACCCTTGGGCGCCACTGAACATCGGTTAATAACAATAAACAATGATGATAATAATGATAATGACGTAGGTAAGGTATTTGCACGGGCGTGTCGAATGAACGGTCTTGAGGTCTCAACGCGATGGCCACACGATGACGGTGCGATTGGCACGGGGGCCGCGCGGATCACAGGAGCAGGTGCCGTACGACCGGGGGCAGTAGCACCGCGGACAATACGCCCAGGAAGCGCGCGGTCGAACACGGTGCCGAACCGGAGCCGGCCCACCGGGACCGGTCGGTCATCAGCGGGTCCAGGTCGGCGGTGGTCCGGTCGGGCCGCACGTCGCTCGTCGGCTCCTTCAGGCCCAGCACGTTCGTGATCATAGGGTGCACGTGCACGTTGTCGAACGGCCGGCCGGTGGTGTTCTTCCGGAACGCCGGCCCCGAAGCTATGAACATGGCCCGCATCTTGGGCTCCTCGTTGTCGTATCCGTGCGTGCCCGATTCGAACGCCGCCTTGCCTGGAAAAAAATGTCAAATGCCCCGCATGACGTCACGGCTATCGCAGCTGGGTACGAGTGCTAAAGGGGAGAGGGGGAAGGTTAGACTGGTTTTTTAACACCTGCAACGCATCGGACGGTGGTGTGGTACATATCGTACGGCGTACGGTTTCCGAGCGGTTTACGTGTTGCGTTCATAGACATAATATAATGGACTGCGCTTAGAGAGAGAAACGTGATGTCAAGATGGAGTAAGTGAAATGGCAATATATTTGTTGGTTATCATGGAGGAAAAAACATTTCATGTTTCTATCCATGAAAAAAAGGTTTCATAAGATCATGTCTATGATGATAAGATTAATAATATTATGATCATATTATATGATCATGTATAAATGGTTCCTGGAATAAATAAAATATTGGTTGATTATTCCATGATGGCCCACAAATGCGATATTATTGCAAACATTTCGGTTATCGATCTAGGGCGAAGGGTGAGGCCCGTCGAATAAAATCCGGGAACAATATTGACCTTCGATAAAAATCAAATTATACATTACAAAACTTCGGAACGTTCATCGAAATTGAACGGTTTGTCGACACGAAAATAGATAAAAAGTGTTCATCCGGCCGAATATTTCGAAAACACGTTCGAAGGATGGTAACTCTATCTTATTGTCAATACGGGAGAAATCAGCGGACTTTAACACTTGCAAACAATTGTTTTTTTTTTTTTAATTTAAATTTCGAGTACAACACGCAAAGTATTTTATCACAAGTCCATTATGATTTAGATCAAATCTGTATTTAATATGTTGTCTTTAAAATAATAATACTACCGGTAATGCGCAACGTTATTGTTTATAAATATATTAATTGGCATAATTTATATACTTAGATTTGTATTTATTATTATAGTGTGTTTTGATAAGGTATTTCATAATTTTATTATACCAAATATTTCTGAAAGCAGGTAATTTTAGATTCTAAAGTAGTGTACTAATTTTGCATGGATGGTTTTTACATTTTTTTTTTATAATTTGACCAGTTTCGTACACGACGGTTTTGTCCGTACAATTTTTTTTTCCGAATGAACGTGATGATATTCCCTTAAGTGTTTCTACGTTTGCTTCAATATAACTTATACTTAAATTGGCTAACAACATGAATCAAAAACGCATCATTGCCTCGTGGCTTTTTTATCATCGTTTATAATTACGTAGAAAAAGATGTAACTATCATATTCACTGGGTACACCTAATTATTACTTACTTCTTTCCAACTATTTTTGGTTCCATTTCTATCGTTGTAGAGATTTTGAGACCTATCCCATAAGATAAGTCTACATTCCATAGTAGACATTAAGGTTTTTATGTTAATTACTACGTCTTTTTTTTTTCGAAAACCAGCAACGAGTAACTTTGACAACGGGTAGCAGACGAATAAAAAATCGTCTTTTGAGAAAACGTATGCTAATTCACAAGATGGAAAAATGCTGTCTACCTTCCCATGTGAAAGTCGCATATACTTTCATGTGTGCCATGTGAAATCCGTACGGACAAAATTTCCGTATATGAAACAAGCCTTTGAATACATTAAACTTACTTGTACTATTCAAAATATATTCATACAAATTGTACCAAAACGCGTAACCCGGTTTCGCTAATATGTACAATTTTCCATTCAATCTGGACGTATTCTTTATGTGCCATCGGTCTGGTAGTTCATCTTTTTTATAAACATTGAACGTTCTCAAATTATTGGAAATTTTTGTAAGATTTTGATAAAGTTCTTCGAATTTACCTGAGACAAATAAAAATTTCAATGAATTCTATTTTTACGAATATTATTTCTAAACATTTTTACCAGGATTTGGTAGTATGAATCCATTGGGTCCTGTAATAATAGATTCGTAGGTTTTATTGGAAACAAATTGATCTAAATGTATAGTTCTATTATACGTGACTGAATCCATCCCGTGATCGCTGAGAATAATCAGATTCATTTTGTTTTCTAATTTTTCTTCTTTGATTTTATCTAACAAGTACCTATAAATAGTATAAACTGAATATATTCTTCGTGTACGAAATGCATCGATTAAATTGTTCAAAATAGATTATAAAATATACGGAAGGAGTGAATCTTGTTAATATATAAGAGTGATACATTGTGATAGAACACAAAATACAAAAAGTTTTAATTTCGGTTTTCGGTTGATTGTAATTAAATAATCCTACAATAATAATTTTAAGCGTGTGAAACTAATTTATTAAAAATCAATTATAAAATATAATTACTTGACTGTTGCATCAACTCTAGATATTTGAGCTTTTAGCTCCGGTGAATTGAGCCCTTTCATATGAGAAGTTCTATCGGGTTCTTCAAAATACGCAAATACTAGATTCGCTGGTCGAGTACTATTTTTAATCCATGACATGATTTTGTCCACACGAGAATTCCAAGATATTGTACTAAAATAGATAAAACAAATTTTTTTAGCATTTTGATTGAATACATTAATACGAGTATAAAATGTAAAATACAAATGCTATGAATGATAATAATCATTAGTAAATTACTATGTTAACGTATTGAATCAATTCGAATTAGGTTACAAGTATACATACTACCGCAATTATCGATTTAGGATAATACACTTCCATCAAACCAGTTCACGTTGCAGCGTTTACATGCACAGTTTAAACCGATTTAATTTTAATATTCGAATTAATAATTTAATTTTTTCCTCTCATAAAAATATTACCTGTGGTAATAATTATTTAATCTGGGATATTACTTATTCCATTGATAATTAAGTGATAACATTAGTATGTTTATAGTCATTACTCATTAGTTAAAGTAAATGTTTTTTAGAATTTTGTATTCGTATTTTTTTCAGTGTTAAATGTGTAGAATTTTGTTAAAATTCTATAAAATATGTCTTCTTTTAATTATTTACAATTATTACAAATGATGGAATTACTAAGAATGAATTTAAAACAACAAAATAAAAGACGTAACAATCCTGAACGGCTGATTCGGTTGTTGTAGTTTGATCCGTTTACATGCATTTTGTACTCCCGTAGTTATTTCCAATGTGCATTTTAAATGTGAATTAATTAAACCGTTTTAGGTAAACCGAATTGGTATTATACTGAATTAACAATCGTTTACATGCATTTAACTCCGAGAGTTAACTAATTCGAAATGAGTTAAATCGGTTTTAACAGTACATGTAACCGCAGTAATACCGCATGTAATAGAAATACGTTGTACCTATAGCATTAACACGATGGAATATTATCAAACATTTTAAATAAGTCGAGTATAGGCAGTTTTGTTGTAGGTAAGTGTGTGTTTTGCATTTTTGATATGTGATTAGTCAAATGTTTTTAATAAAAAAGAATACAAAAACTTTGTTTAAAAATTAATCGTTTCTATATATCTTGTACGCATACAAATAAATCAGTTAAAATTCTTACTGTTCTGATTACATTATTTATTTATTATTTTTTTGTAAACATAAAAAAAACATTTTATACAACATATATCGTATAAATGTTCTATTACAAAAAATAACCAAATCGACATCGTGAAACGTTACATAATCGAAAACTTTTAAGTTAAACATATTCAACTAAGTATAGCTTATAAAAAGACGGGACTAAGATAAACAAGCGTTCTTTAGTGTTCAATAAATCTTTTAAATTTTTAAATAGTTCATTATGAAATGTAAACAAATTTGAAATGTTTTTTTTTTTCAAACTTGAAACAGTAATACCAAAATATGCCCCATTTTTTTTATTTTACAACATCAAAAGAATCAATTAAAAATAGATAAGCAGTTTTGATTGATAAATTTGGTTGATCCTAAATCATCATGCTACTGAAAATATTTATTTCATTATATTAAATTCTAAAAAACAACTATCGGATTCTACTAGAAAACTTAAAGAATAATATTACTAAGTAGTTAGTTGTAAGTCTGAATATTAAATTCCATGAAAATATTTTTACTAATAAAAAATATAAAAATATTTTAATAATAAATAAATAATTATTTAAAAGTAGATAAATAAGTATGTTTTTCATGTTTTTTATTCATATAGAATTTTTTTAAAGTTCCATAAACATAATAATACTCATAGTTAGTAGTACTTTACTAGGTGTATATCGAATATTGATAAATCACAACGTAACTAATAATATTAATTAGATTTTCGGTTCTGCTTTAAGTTTTAAAGTACAGTAATTACTTGTTGTATATTTGAACGTAAGTTGGTGTTTTTCTTTGATATTGGAATTCCGAACCGGGCCACATCATTACGCCGCTATATCGTCCGTTTCCGCTGTACTCGTTTTGCATCTATAATTAAGTAATAATCTTGTAAGACAATGTGAAGGTAATGAAAATTATGGCTTAATATTATTAAAGACTTTGTTGATAATATTTCAATGGGGGTTTTACGCGAACAGGAGAATTCCTTTAACGAAATGTGTTTAATGTGCACGAAATACAGTTTGCTTAAGAGCTGATCGGGATATGCTTACCATTTAACAAGTTTGTTACTAAAGGTGGAAATTTGGGAATTTTTGTGTTCTGACATTCTTTTAGACAAATATAATTTAATTAAATTCCCTTAAAGTGAATGTAAATACATTTGACTTTATATATAGTATTTAGGTGTCGATCGTTGACTTTTTTTTAAATAGATACCAAGGTGTGTGTTAGGTATTCGAATTAATAGAATTATTTAAAAAGCAGCAGTTGGTATTGTGTTGTCTTAATTTTTTTCCTGAAAACAAATCATACAAATGTTGGGTACAAGTAGAAATAAAAAATAAACAAAAAGCTCTTAGGTTAGCTATGTTAGATTTAGATTAGTCAATAGAAATTGTAAAAGGAAACGAACTAGCAATTGCATTATATGATATTCATCTAAGAATAGATAATGACTGAAAAAACTCAGAAACATTTTTTTTACAAGCCATTATATGATAACATACAAACTTTTTACGAATACTGGCACCAATTATGTCAATGAAAGTATAGATAGATCTCTTCAGTGTATATATTTTTCCAAGTTTCCTGTGTACGTGAAAGGTTCAATGAGATAAATCAAATTAATTTTCACATATGAAAAATTATTTTTTGTATTTTTTTTTATACATTTTTGATGTATTTATAATGATTTTTTTCCCTTAAAAAAAAAAACAATTAATACATTATCATTGAAATAATTTTTTTTTTTTATAAACTTCTTTCAATGCCTTAAGGTTTGTACTAAATTATTTAAATTATATCAATTTAATATTTATCAGCAATAATGATCTCTTAGGGAATATTATAAAAGTATCATTTCACTCACGCATCGTATTAATCTTAGTAAATTTAACCAAATATCATATTATCTTACAGTCTTAAGAACTTTTGACAATTAATAAATGAAAGAAGTCTAATTTTAGAATATTTAAATGAATGTTTAGCAGTGATAAATAACTTAAAAGGAAAAAAGAAAAAGATATTAAAATGTTAGAAACTAATTGTTTTTAAATAATTTATTTTAAAATAAGTATAAAAATATTATTTAATTGATTATTTATTTATTTAGTTTTATTTTTTATGCAATAAATTGTTATATTTTAGAAAATTTAACTATCATTTTTTTTTATTTCAAAATATAATAAATAACTATTATAATTATTTTGATAACCAATGCATAAAAATAATATATTGAATAAATATTTTTAACGTTATAGTATTGAATGATCAGTTATCAGTACTTATTACATTTTTTTCACTTATATTGTGATGCAGATTTAGAATAGTAGTCGAAAGAACAAAAATTAGTACTAATAAATTATTACCAGGACTCGGGAATTATAGCACTTAAAATTATTCAAATATGTGTTTTAAAAACATTTAAAAACATCATTATAAGCACTGAAATAAGCATTTAAAAAACTTAAGTTTAAACAAAAATATTTAATTAGAAAAAAATGATCTAAAATAGCAAAAATAAGCAATAAAATAGTAATAAAATTACTAAATTTTCTTTTTACATGAACACGATAAATTACTAGACATATTTAAAAACTGTGTTGATTATAATATTAGAGATTACAAAAAATACTAAAACAAATAGTCCATATTATAATTTTTGATTAAAAAAAATCTTTATATAATAAAAAAAGTTTAACTTTAACTTTCGAAACATTTTACCTTATTGTTAATGGATTTTACAAGTGATTTTGCGAAAAATAAAATGTAAACGATATTTATAAATAGTAAATCTGGAGGTGATCAGTGGCCTATGTCAGCATAGATATGCAAAAAAAGGAAAAATTATCAGAAAAACAGGATATAAGCATTTTTTGAATAAAAAAAAAAGCACTTTCAAATTTCATAATTTAACGCGATAAGCTGCGTCCACACTTACAAACGTTTGGGTAAACATTGTTTGTCAAACGTTTGCTGAACATTTGTCGAACGTTTGTCGAACATTCGTCAAACGATTGTCAAACATTTTATTAATGACAACAAATTATTTATTTGTTTATAATTTGTTGTTCGCTATATGTTTGCCAACAGTCGTGACCATGTCAGATATAAAAAAAGTCACATGCTGCATTGGCGCTGCTGCGTTTGTTATAATGCGTAATAAAATATCAAAAAAAAAAAAAAAAAATTAATAAAAAAAGAAGTTGGTGGGAAAGACAACTTTTTCAGAGAAGAAAGACTTACAGTGGTGAGAATTTCATTTTAGACTTACAAGACAGTGATTTATTTAGTAATTTTATCAGAGTCTCAAGTATTGACTGGCCTTTACACTTCTATAATGGTAATAAAATACATTTTTTTATTATATATATAATATATTATATACACCTACAGTGTTCACGCTAAGAGGTACCACTGATATATATATATATATATCTTCTTCTTCTTCTTCTACTTCGCCTTCCTCCCAACTATTTGGGGTCGGCCACCCTTGTCCTACACCTCCACTTTACTCGGTCAATCACATCTCCTCTGCACACACCGACAGCCCTCATGTCATTCTCCAAAGTCTCCAACCATCTCTTTTTTGGTCTTCCTCTTCCTCTTTTCCCTTCAACGTCCATCTTCATAACCACTCTTACTGCATTCGTTTCCTCTCGCCTCATCACATGCCCAAACCATCTCAGCCTATTTTCTCTCATTTTGTCCACAATTGGCGCTACACCAACACTACCTCTCACGTATTCATTCCTTATTCTATCTTCTCTTGTCACTCCACTCAACCATCTAAGCATTCTCATTTCCGCGACACTCATACTTTGTTCTATTCTCCTGTTAACCGCCCAACACTCTGAACCATACAGCATAGTTGGTCTCACTACACTTTTATAAAATTTACCTTTCAGCCTAATTGGAATTCTCTTATCGCATAACACACCCGATGCTTCTCTCCATTTCATCCACCCGCACTTAATCCTATGTTTTACATCAATGTCAAAGCCCCCGTCCTTTTGAACAAAAGATCCTAAGTATTTAAAGCTCTCAACTTCACCTATCACATCACCATCTATTGTCAGTTGTCTCCTCATTCCTTCAACTTCTTGGTCTCTTTGTCCAAAATCATACTCAATATACTCAGTTTTATTTCTACTAACTCTCAATCCCTTTTCTTCGAGGGCTAACCTCCACTCATTTAACCTATTATTGACAACTTCTAGGTTTTCTCCTATCAGAACTATATCATCCGCAAACATCATACACCATGGTATCTCACCCTGTATCTCCTTTGAAACCTCATCCATTACCACTGAGAACAGGTAGGGGCTTAGAGCTGACCCCTGGTGCACACCTACTCCTATACTGAAACCTTCTGATACTCCACACCGACTCTTGACACTAGTACTCGACCCTTCATACATATCCTGGATCAAATTAACATACATTTTTGGGACATTTTTCCTCATTAATGCCCATCTTAAAACTTCCCTTGGCACCCTGTCATACGCCTTTTCTAAATCTATAAACACCATGCATAGTTTTTTATTCTTTTCTCTGTACTTCTCTACTAATTGCCTAACACAAAATAATGGCTCCATTGTCGATTTTCCTGGCATAAAACCAAACTGGTTTCCTGATATCGAGGTCTAATAATATATATAATATAGATTGTACCTGATGTACACATATGCGAAGTATTATTAACTTTTATAATTATTCAAACAGAGATACATCGGCATATAAGTACAAACATACATTCAAAAATATTTTAATTACTTATAACTAAATTTTTAATTATTTAAATAGAGGTACATCGGTATACAAGTACAAACAAACATTCAAAATGTTCGCTTAGTGAGCGAACATTTTTGTTTGGATTATTGACAAACAAATCGGTTTGGATCACATCTACATCGAACAAACGTTCGAAAAACGTTTATAAATTGTTTGCTAGGTGTGGACGCAACTTTAGATTCTAACCTTACACCCATTATCATAATTAAATGCAGGGGCGAACTGCCCCATAGAAGTACGTATTCGGCGCCACTGGTGTCTAATCATTATGATATTTTTAAAACTTTAAGTCAAATATTACGTCCATTATTTCATTATGTTAACACTCAATGGACAATTTTACAAAATTCAAAGAAATTAAAAGTTATTATTGATTGAAACAGTCAGTCATTTAAACATAAGATAGTTCGTTTTTTGTATAGAATTGTTTTTATAAATTTTTATAAAAATTAATCCATTAGAAATGATTTAGAATCAAATAAATGAATCGATAACATTCTATAATTTTAATACGGGTTACATAAATTATTATTATTTATAAATAATTTGATTTATTTTGAAGTTGGTGTATAGTAAATATTTGAAAATGAGAGGGGATAAAACATAATATTTAAAACTTTTAAAGTACTATCAATAACATATTATTGTATACAATGACTAATTTTCTATACTGGTATAATTTCAAAGAATAGTTTGAAGTTATGGAAACACGAAAAAGCAATTCTATGTTATTCTAAAACATTATTTACAAAATTAATTTATCTTGTTGTTGATTTCGACTGGGTCATCAAAGCTTTGCTTGTATGTTTTTAATAAAGTTTTTGCATCGTTTGACTAGTTAAAACTTTTATCTTTTATTCATGAATGTTTTTTCTGATAATTTACATATTATTTACAAACTAAATATTTTAATTCATTTTAGAACAATATTTTAGATATAAGAATATTAATACTAATTTAACATTTTAATAAATTATGTTATTTCGGTTTAAGTTCATGAAAACTTGTAGTTGAGTTTTGAATTTTCCTTATTCCAGTTGTTATGCATTACAACAATGGTTTAAATTCTGGTTTTATCCAGTATCAGAGTTTGTAGTTTGTCTTAATTTGTTTTCAAAATAATGATAGTAAGTGATAAATTTATAATAAGCATCGTTTTAAAAAATAAAAAGATTATCTTTGTAGTGGAATTAATATGCCGTAAGTACTGACAAACAAAACTAGACAAGTCCAATGTTTTTAATATGTTGTTTTATGTATATTTTAAAATTTTGCTATAAGAGCGCAGAATACGCTCATAAAATATACAATTAGTTCTGTATGTAGATCATATTGTAAGTTACACATGTATTAACTTAGAATGTGTTGATACTACATAAAAGATGAATTAATATTTATTTTTATCATGCAAAGTACATAAAATCAAACGAATTTCTTACTTCTATGTTAAAACAGAAAACTGTAATAAATAATATTATATAATAATTATGTAAGTTGTATTGAAAATCGTTCGTAAATTAAATATCCTTATCTAAGCTTTAAATGTACTCAGAAATATTAAAAAAAAAAAAAAAGATTTACAAGTAGGTATTGTATAAAAAACACTTATCTGATAAACTCATAGTATCGTTGACAAGGCAATTATATTAAAATGTAATTTAATTAAAAAATTATAATCATAAGCTTTTATCTGCTTAGGGATTACGATTAAGTTGATGTATGTAATGTATAATTCATCAAACAAATGTTACGTAATATGTATTACATTTATTTGATGAGAAATAAAAAAAATAAAATAAATTTATAATTATAAATAAATTATTATTGTTTATTTAAAAAGTAAACATGCTAAATTGCTAAAAATATAATACTTTATCGACTCAAAATCCTATTCCAACGATTTTTTGAACTAATTTATTTTATTTTCAAACAAATTATACCTCTAAGTAAATGTTCCCGGCCATTGTTTTATCATTTTATCATATCATAATAAATAAATTAGTGATTAACCATACAAAGTGAGAAAAAGATCTATATATTTTTATAAAAATTATTTAAAAATTCTTTTATATTCTTATAAATATCATCAATTACAGTAAGTATAAATATATTTTCAAATAAAATTAAATGGTTTTTATAATTTATAAAATAATCTAAAGATTGTCTTGAGTTATTTATGATTTTTTTTTTTTTATCGTACATTTTTCAATCATAAAACATGAAATTAATTCAGGAATACCAGTTATTACATGGAAAATATTTATAATTAATTTTCATTTATATTCAATCTGATTTAACCAAATTTAATTAAACTATTTGCTTAACGGCATACAGTAATTAAAACACAGTTTCATTATTTTTTTTAATTATAAAACACAGTGCCTTTATTTTATATATATTTAAAATCCACGCATAAGAATCTAATTGTACAGTTTTTGGTTGCTACTGGTTTCTATATGATAGTTTTGGTTTGATTTCACCAAAAGAAAATTTAATCTCTAATGAAAACTTAATTAAAATCAATTCATTACTGACTTTACTGAAAGTCCAAAACTTATAAACCTATTATGAACCTATCACCTAATATTTACAAGCATGAAAGAACAATTGTGTTTTATTATTCGTCATGACTCGCGTTAGTCATGTAAGCTTATTGCGAATTTGTATTTCATTATTGCATAATCTGAATGTTGTCAGTGTACTTAAATTATATTTATCATAATATCTCTGTCGCACAGACATAGTGACCTTCAATTTCCGTATCAGTACAATTGATAAACGTAATTTTTTTCTCGATCATACTAACGTAGTTATAATAACAACGAGAGCTCCTTAACCTCGTATTCGTGATCGAACGGTAATATAATGATAAGTAATCACTAATGACTTTGATGTGTTATAACTAATATACGCTTCATAATATGTTACGAAAATGAACTTTTGCACATGCACCATGTAAGTACACCAAGCTGTGCACCATCTGGATTTGATGGCCGAAAATACTTATGGAACGCATTATCATTGTTGCCAATCATTTCGATTTTAACAGAACATTCACGGTTTTTAGATTTTTCACTCACATCCCGATCAAAGTTCATGTGGAACATCTAATGAAATAACGAATATATGTATTTATGTATTATTAAATCTATGATTTATATATTTATTTATATTTATATTAAACAGATATTGTCCTTGTACAATATTGTTTGCAATACAAGTCATAAGATAACATTAACAACAATATAGTTCAACCTAGGATTGTATGAAACAGAGTGGTCCAAACTTTTGTAGTTGGTAAGCCAATTTTCACTTTTATGAAAACACTGGAATTTAAACGTTACAGATATTTGTAAATATTACCTTACCAAAATATACTTATCTACATATATTTATATGTAGATAAGTATATTTTAAACCGTATTTATTCGTATATTTTATTATCTGTATATTTACTATTTAATAATAGTTAAATTATTGTTATTATGTACGGCATTACCACTTAATCAATTACGTGGTTCTTATGGTGATGTCACAACATTATAGTTTGTGCTCAGTATGTGCAATATTTCCAGCCATTATTATATTATTGAGCTCATCAATATTTTTTTGGAAATCTTTCAACTATATTTTTTTTTCCAAAAAAAAAATAATATAGTTGAAAGATGTTTTTTTCTCCAATTACTTATGGATAGAATAACAGAGTGTAGCATGAGATACGGACTGGATATAAATAAAAACAAAACTAAATTCAAGCAAAGAAGACATTACAGGAAATTCACTAAAGCATAAATCAATCCAGAATAGAAAGAGTTCATAAATACCAATATCTTGGCACCGTCATTAACGATCAATGGGACAACGCAGAAGAAATAAAGTGTCGAATTGGAAAATCCAGAAATGTATTTAATTCAATGAGTGCATCATTTATAAATGATGCACTCATTGAATTAAGAGCCACAACCTATCTCTACAGTTTAAAATACGTCTACTGAGATTCTACGTGTTATCAACTCTTTTATATGGTGCAGAAACTTGGACTCTAACAAAAGCTACTTCGAATAAGTTAGAAGCATTCGAACTATGGTTATACAGGAGAATTTTGAGAGTATCATGGACTGAGAAAATTACCAATATTGAAGTACTGCGTAGAATTGGGGAGGAGAAAGAATTAATGATAACAGTCAAATGCAGAAAACTCCAGTACTTAGGACATATTATGCGGAACAAGAGTAGATATGAACTTCTCAAATGTATCCTACAAGGGATAGATAGGAAGCAAAAGATCACCTAGAAGAAGAAAAAAATCGTGGCTAGCCAACCTTAGAACATGGTTCGAAAAAAGTTCAATAGAACTATTCCGGAGCGCAACTATTAAACTCGTATATCAATGTTAATCGCTAACATCCGAAACGGATCGGCACACTAAGAGGAAGATTATTTTTTATTGGTTTCCTTTACGTTTATATAATAATGAATAATTTCGAAGAATAAATTACAACTCATGCTCCAATAAAAAAAATAAAATGCTTTTGTACTTTTCGTGAGATGTTGTTAAGCTTATATACTTAGCTTAAAAAATCAAAAAATAATAATTTAAATGGTCATTATAAAGTATGTAAAATGATATTTTAATATCTCATGATGGTATATTAGATGTGTAAGACCGTGTAAATAGTTTTTCACATAAATTCAATTAAAGTTCTAGTAAACAATCAATTACAATTAATTCCTTTTTGTAACAATAATACATCGGAAAGTTAACAAGTAAATGAAATAAGTAACATTTTTTAAAACAAAACCTGTCTTACAGTCCCCTAGATTTTGATTTAAAAATGTTTCATGATATCATTAAATATAAACGCTTACTAAAAATAATTTGAGTATTGATTTTTAGACCTCACGGCTTGGGTACAAATTTCTATACGTGCGACTGTTACGTCTTATTTTGCTACAATATTTATCAGTTTCTTTACAAAATGTCTTTAAACAAAAACCAAAATTTATTTTTAATCTACTTCTTCAACAATAAGTAAATAAAAAACAAGCAATTACAAATAAAGCAGTATTTAAAATGCCCAACAAGACACATAAGACATTTTTACCTAAGAAGACAGAAGGCATCTTTAGTATTCTCATTAAAAAACATTTGTGGAGAGTTGAAAGTAAATTTAAGAAGTCTTTTAGATTAAGTCGAGATCAATTCACGTATATTTTAAATATAATAGAAAAGGATACCACGACTATTACAAGTATTACATTTTCAAAACCAACTGCAGCTGAAAAATTAGCTGTTACTTGAAGTTAAGTCCACTATGATAAAATTTCATAATTAATAATCAGTAAATATATTTTTCTTTTTTAAATAAATATTAATTTTTAATAGAGTTAATAAATTACTCTATCAATTAATTACATTGAAAAAATATAAAATTATAAAAACAACTTTTAAAAGTTTTTTTCATAAAAAGAACCTTATTAAAACAAAAAAATATATATAAATTATTTATAAGTACTACAATTCAGAAGAAAAAAATAACAATTAGTTTAAAAATTAAATAAAAACTTTTTTCAATATACAAATCAAACATATCTACGTGTAAGTAGTCACTAATCAAAATAAAAAAAATATTTTTTTTTTTAAATAAATAAATCTTTTCTTAACAAATATATAAAAAAAAAATGGAGTTCATTAATCAAAATCTTACATACAGCGTGCAATTTTGTTCCGATCTTTTAACATTGTTGACCTTTTTCTAGTTAGAAAACTTGGAAAAAACTTTTTACTGTTGATCAATCGGATAGTCATTCTCAACTTTATCAATAATTTCAAAATATTTTTCTACTTTTCACTTTATTTTTTCCTCATTCTTAATTTTGTTTTTGTTTTTTGGTTAGACAGTTGCATTTTCTTTTATCGGATCTTGAGTTACTATTTCTTCTTATTATTTATCTTCTATAGAATTCACGTAGCTTTGTGATGTATATGTTATAATTGTATTATTCTATTATATCTATTATTTAGTTGATTAAATATTACTGAGAACAGTCAAGTGTAATTTAATAATGTTATTTGATATTTAATAATCATAACAAAGTGTATAATTACAATTTTTTGTTCATATCTTCAGATATTTTCTGCCAAACATTATCCCTCACTCCTTGGTTGCTATAAAATGCTTGTTCAGAATTCAAAATGCATTGGAAGTTGACTAATGAAATCTGCTAGTTTTACGTCGTCTTCTGAAGAAAACGAAACTCGCAATGACCGTGGCATTTCAATATTATACACAATACCGTGTGTCCGCGTTTTAACATCTCTCGGAGGAGTAATTATTTTACAGTCGCAGACGCGTGCGACCGTCACGTACGTCCTTGACTGTTGTAGAAATCACTCAAGTCGATTAGCATGTAATCTTGTGCCACGATCGTAGAAATAATTACGTCTTAAAAGGATCGTGAAATAAATGCAAGACAAGATATTGTGTACCTATTAGACGCCACTCGTTACAACGGCGGTCGAAACAAAGGAATGTGCGTTCGAAACGCAATAATACGACTTCACCAATATAGTGACAATATTATTAATGAAACGATAGTGTCATTACTCTGCGCGTTTGCCAGTTGCGTAAATTATCAGTCCAACACGAGATCTGTTCGAAAACGATGTGAATATGAAAACAAAGTCCAAGTGACAATAATGACAATAGTCATCAATCGTATTACCGATAACGAATAGTACTTCGGTTGATTACGTATGTTAATGTGAAAAAAGAAATGGCTATTGACGACCATTACGATGTGATATTTCAAAACGTAAACACAAGTTTGGTGTAAAAATATTAATCGAGAAAAACGTTTGCTTATGTTTTATATTTCATACTACGGTAAGTACGCCGAGATTGTTCGCATAATTTGCGATTCGATTTGTAATTATTCAAATAAATTTTTCAAACATACGAGACATGTGCGCCACAGCTACTATTTACTTTCTTACATTACTTATCAACGTTGTATTACTCACCGTGGTGTCGTATACGATGTGTAATTTCGGTTGTAGTTTTTGTTTTCACCTTCCGATCAGCCACACGTTAGAGGCCTAAAAACTACTGCACTCTAGCAACTTAAAGTCGCGCACCCGGTAGCGGCATTAGAGGGAGGAAAACGGGCGTTAAACCGTAGGGAGTGTAATTTTGGTAGTGCACTAACTCTTGCCCACTACCGGTTTGAAGTTTTTAACCTTGTTACTGATACCGTGATTTAAACTCAATAAGTACGATGTGCACGCTAACCGTCGGAAAACAAATCGTCGTGAAGTGTACTCGGTAGTCGGTCTACGGTAGGGCCTATTGTACGCGGACGCGAAAATCCCTCCCCCCCTGGAGTGCACTACCGAGTCGGCTGTCTCACGCGGTCGTCGTGTCGGGAATCCGCGAAAGATCGGACGCGCGCGTCTTACCCATATCGGCACCACGGACTCGTCGTAGTGGAACTGCTCGTACGTGTAGTGCATCGTCTTGTTGTTCCGGTCGAACATGTGGTTGTCCAGCACGCCGTGCTGCTCGGGATGCAGCCCGGTGGCGATGGTGTGGTGGTTGACGAACGTCTTGGTGGGGAACGCGGGACGCATGTACGGCGGCGCGGCGGACGCGTTCAGGAACCGGGACAACGTGGGCGTCGCGTTCGGCCGCACGTAGTCCGGATGGAAGCCGTCGAACGACACGACCACCACGAGCGGATGACGCGTGACGGCGGTCGCGTACGCCGTCAAGACGGCCAGGGCAATGAGCGACGACGCGGGCGGCGGCATGGTGTGGGGGGTGCCGGATGCGAACGGGTGGTGGTGGCCGCGGACGAGTGATGTGTCGTCGAACCGAACTGTTGCCGTTGCGCGCGCGTCACGTTCTCGCGGTTACCGGTGTCGCGACTTCGCTCGTCGTTGTACACCTAGGCGCGCCCAGGTGAACAGGTGACAGCCGTATCCCTCCCGCCATCCCGCCCCCACCATGCTGACCCCTTCCACGCGCGCGCGCGCACACATACACACACATGTATTTCCGTTACGATCGGTGCGAGTTCTGGGCGAGTGCGCATGCGTGTTGACGACTGTCCCGCACAACACGACCGACACGGTATCGCGCAGGTGACGGGTACGCCGGTGCATCGGAACCGATGTCGTCGTCGGAGTGGGAGCCAGCCGAGGCCGCCGTTCACGGAGACGTTCGCGCGACCGGCGATACATCGAAACTCGACCGCACACAACCGATTAGATCGTCCAGGTCTCGCATCTGATCCGTTCCGTTTCCCGAGAATTTGTAGAAAGATTCACGAACGCGCGGGACTGGTGCCGAAGAGCCGAGAACGTGCTCGTGCGAGGACAGCCCCAATAGTACGCAGCTGACACTGCACGTAAATATAGGTTCCGTAAACAGAAGCTGATAACCCCCCCTCTCTTCCTCCATCAGAGACTAGATTTCACGATTTTAAACTCCGGAGTGTTCGGTGGCTCTGAAATGCATCTTGTTAAGGTCGACACGAATAACGAAAGACGATTTGGTGTTGCGCGAAAGCACGGCTGTGAAAAGCGAATTGGTAAATCGTATTAAATCGACCCAAAAGTGAAAATAGTGGTTTTAACAATATTTAGTCATCATTTGATATTATTATAATAACACTAAAATCGCATTTTCCTCTGCGGCACACGAATATTGTATCGGCGTAAAAACATTATTTTCCTTATCTTTTTATGTAGACCTAGGTCTAAGAGTAGCAAATTGTCACGAGTACTATCGATAGGTTTAGAATATTCATTTTTGTCGTTGTTATATGCAATTAGGAGTAAGTACAATTAGTAAATCTTAATCATAGGAATGTAGTATAATAATTATAAAAAAAAAAAATATGTTATAAAATACAAAAATAAATAGACTGGTAAAAAATTGAACGTCACTTTTGTAATATAATCCATATGGGTTATTTAACCATTTTCATATTTTGTGTAGAAAAATCTTCTTTTTTTTTCTCATACCATCCGTTTGTTTTTAATTATATGAATTGTTTCTTTTTGTACATTTTGAATAACATCAATGAATTGAAATATATTCAGAACAGCTGAGTAAAACATACTATTAAGCTTGAAGTGGAAAGCCGGACGCAATTTATGTACCCACGCAATTCGTGTACACCGACTCATTTAAGTGCTAAAAGACAATGTAATAAATTCGACATGCGTGTACTCTTATCCGTGAGCAGATTTGGTAGTTAAGTCTACAATCATGAATTATAATCCTATCCGTATGACAATACAAAAACTGAAAACCAACTATGCAACGTATTATAATATAGTATTATATTTTATGTATAGTCATATAATAATATGTAGTGTTAATTTAACTATGCATTTTGGTCTTTTTATAAATTTTATTTTATTCCAATTGATTCATAGTGTTTATACATAGATACAAGAAAAAAAAAATCAAGTTTTATTTATTTTCTAATAAATGTAAAAGTAAACATCAAATGAATGATTATTGCATTAAAATCTGACTTTTCTCCAGGAAAACTACATTGATTTTCACAGATGTTTAAATCGTACAAATAAATTATATTTAATTATATACATATGTACTTTTAATATTTTTTTTAATATATAAACAATTTTCATGCAAAAATATATGGTCACAATACTATTTGATTGGTCTGTCGGTTCTGTTGTTAAAATAATTCACAAACATTTTATTTTTATTATTTTTTATTACAATGCACAAGTAAATATTGTTTTTACATAAAATATGACCTATGTCAATATTTATACCAAAATTGCACTTACCATTATTACAATATTTTGTGACCGTTGAATGTTTTAGATTCTGAACGGAGTGATGGAATCTATTGGTTTTACAATGATGTGTGTTTTTTTTTTTATTTTTGTGTCTGACGACACCTTTTTTGGCAGTAAAAATGCTTCGATTTGCTTATGTAGCAACTTTTCTGAATGAAAAGTGAATCTAGTTGGTACTTTGGGGGGTCAAAAGTAAAAAATGTTCAATATTTTTTAAATGCGACAGGAAAAACCCTTAAAAAATAAGGGAAAAACGGGATTTTTTACGCAATACCAGTTTTCGACCAAATCAAATTTTTTATTTTGCTATAACTCAAAAACTAATCGATGTAAATACTTGAAATTTTTACCAAATGTTAAGATTAGCGTTATCTATACACCGTTAAATTTTCAAAGTATTTTGACTTTTATTGAGCTATTTATAGACAATTGAAATTTTCAATTTTTTTAAGTATTTTTTTTTAAAATAACGATAACATTTTTTGGCTGCCCAGAAAATCTTGAAAATTTAATACAAGGTTTCTTATAAGTTGTTCCCTAACTGATAAAAAAAATCTAAAATCGTAAGTCACAAATTTTTTTTATAACTGCTCAAAATTCCAATTTATACGAAATATGTAAAAATTGCGAAAATTTGCAAGTTATTTTGTGTTAATGCTCTAACTCAAAAATGAAAAACCGCAACAACTTGAAATTTTCACCAAATCTTTATATTGACGTTTTCTATACATGGTTAAGATTTCAAAGTATTTTGACATATTTTGACTTATTTATAGACAATTTAAATTTTCAATTTTTGTAAAATTTTTGTTTTTAAAGATCTATAAAATTTAATTGGCAGACCGAAAACTCTTGAAAATTTAATACAAGGTTTATAATAAGTTAAACTTATCGTAACTTAAAAATATCGATGATCGGTTAACTCAAATTTTTTTTATAAGCTCTTAAAGCTCAAATTTGTATAAAATGTGTAAAAATCACGATAATTTGCAAGTTATTTTGTAGATAAAAATTCATAAAATTTTTTCTGTTCATACTTAAGGTTCAAAATTCTCACACTAGGTTATCTATAAGTTATTCTAAAAAAATCTTTAAAAAAATTTCTACCGGACTTAGAGGAAAAAATTGTATGACTGTTTGAAATTTAAATATTTACGAAATTGCATAAAATAGCGATTTATTCTCAAACGATTTTAAATATTTGTTATAATTCAAAAAGAATAAGTCGCAAATTTTTGAAATTTGTTCCAGCTGTTAAGATTGGTATTTCCTTTATGTCATATTTTTTTCAAAATATAATATTGATTTTTAAGCCACTTATAGGCATTTAAAATATTCGATTTTTTTACATTTTATTTTTATAATTGGTGATAAAAAAAATTTGGCTCCTACAAAATATTTGAAAACCTAATAGAAGATTCCACAGAAGTATTTCTTAATGTCATTAAAAAATTATTAAAATCCATAGGCACAATTTTTTTTATAAGCGTTTGAACAGCGAATATTGACATAAAATTACATGTAAAATATAATATAATGTATAATATTCTAGACTAACAAACTATGTCGCTGTATGCAACTGCCAATCCATCTTAATTGAAAAATATATTTATCGTTTCAAAATAAAATATACTTTTTAAAATATTTATAAATAACAATCTATATCTTAGACAAACATATTAACTCCGTTCAGAATCGTTATTCGTATACAATGATATCTATCATTGCATTCAAATTTAACAAATCCATTGTAATAATGACCTATCCTATAAACGAGGTGCACTCCACCCCCAACTGTACAGCAGAGCGAGGCCCATCCGGTTCTTTTTTATTTTTTGTTTAATTAATTTTAGATTCTGAGCTGAATTTCTTTTTTTATTTCATGAATGTATGCGAACAATAATGGAATGAATAAAACTTGAAAAATGTAATTTTATTATTTTTTAATTATTTAATTCCATAGGCATTGCAAAAGGATAATAATGCACGAGTACAATAACTGTCAATAGTCAATTATTGACTATTCAAATACTTTCTCCAATAACATTGTACCAATTTACATATATGTTCTGTTGATATTTTTTAAATGCTAATATTTAATTGTGTAATACTAAAGTATTTCTATGAAAATCGAGAAGTCTGATTGGAAAAATCCGATTAAAAAATTGCAGTATCAAACTATATTATAATAATATTATAATAAATATATTATATCAAACTCTACTATATTAAGCATTTTTGAAATTTAGTATTTACTATTTATTTATATACTTATTTTATCTTAGTGAGCAAACCAAAGATTGACACAATACTCATGGTATAAACTTAATAGTAACAAGTTTTAAATTGCTCATTCCGGAATAAAATAACTTAATAACAAAATTGACTAAAATTTTCAAAATTTTTAATTTGCTGTTATTTTCTTAAGACCATTTAATTTTCATTATGTAGTTTTTAATTTTTCAATTTAATTAACATTAACTATATAAGATCTAACAGTATCAAAAATAACTTATTATTTTCACTCTCACAAATTCAAAAATTTCCAAAACGAATGAATAATATAATCGGTATAGCTTATTCAATAAAAAAAACTCGACTCTTTTAAACTGTATTTTGACAATATATAATAAGTTAATAATAGTGATATTTCACGTGTACACGCGTGTACATGTATTTCACGTGCCTATTCACATGAAATTAAGACTCGTATTTTAAGAAGGGTTACTTAAAACTGTCTGTGAATTTATAATATTATTCACGTGTATCCGTGAATTATAATATTCATGAATTCCGGTGACTTTGTATATTAACGTATTTACGCCTCAACTTACTTAGTTTTTATTTTTATTCATTGGAAATATATGATTTTACTCATATCTTAAATATAGACTAGATTATTTTAATAAACAATAACACAATGTACAACTAGATTAAGTAAGCTAAACAAATAATAATATTAATTAATGTTTATTTTATAAAAACTTTATCTAAAAAGCAATATAATACTATTTTACATAAATTGATTGGCAGTATATAAATAAATAATAATGTGATAAAAAATATAATAAATAAATAAGAAAAAGTAATAAATAAAATAATTCAGTAATTATATAACTTTAATTTAATTTAATATTATTAAACTATTATTTTAATATTTTTCATTTAATATTCATCAGTTGATAATTATTTACTTTCTGTAAAATTAATTTATTATTATAATAATAATTATATATTATATTTATTGTTATATAACAATATGGTATTAAGTTGTCATTTTTGTTGATCTAAGATTTTATTACCTCGTACACGATCAAATTTTCAAACAAAACGCAAACATTAATTATTATTTACTATTTATATCTTATTATTGTGATATAAATAGTAAAACTATAAGCTATCGTACCAATTTAAATGTGTTTAACAAACTAAAGTATTTACGTGATTACGACTCCGATACGAATCCACGAATTTTATCATTTATTAATTCTCGTATATTAATCATACGTACTTATTTCATTTTTTACATTAATGTAAAAACACGTAAACACGTATGCTTGTTTTTATTTAAAAAAATGAAGACGCTTAGTTTATAATAACTAATGACTTATGATGTTTTTTCAAACGTTTTAATTTGTTTATTATGCGTTTTATTTGAAATTTTGATTGCGTACAAGGTAATAAAATACTAGATCAACCAACCTGACGACTTTATACTATATTGTCGTGTTATGATCGTAATAATTTTTATTTTTATGAATATATAACCATATATGGGATAATATATATATGGGAAATAGTTAGTATGACGGATGACATATGGTCCATGATTTCGTTATTGAAACATAATGGTTATGTAATAATATGACGATGTTGGGTTGATCTTGAACCATTTGGATCATTCATCCAGAGTGTATAATACCACATACTGTACCATACTTTAAACGAGTGGTGTCAACTTGGGACTCAATAACAGTTGTTCGACCTCAACCATGTTACCATTGAGTTGCATGTGGTTGGCCTCCGGCACTTTAAGGTTCAACAAGTGGCTGATGAGCGGGTGCAAATGGACGACGTCGAATGGTCGGGCGGTGAAGTTTTTTTTGATCGCCGGCCAGAAGCCATGAAGATGGCGTGCATCTTAGGGTCTAAGTTGTCGTACCCGTGCATTCCCATCCTGAACTTCTCCTTGGCTGAAAATTTTATTCATCCGCTAATGACTTAAGTCAAAACATAAAAATAGCACAGCGCTATATCGGTTTCGTATAGTTAAGAGTTTTTTTTTTTTTTTATAGAGGGAGGGGTTTAGGGAAATGTAGTTTTTATAATTAGGAGTGGTTTTGGTTTTTTATTATTTAAAATGTGTAGTAGGAATATGAATACCATAGCTGTATAAACTCACTTGTTGTATTCAAAATGTTTTGTACATAGTCACTCCAAAACACATAACTTGGTTTAGTCAATAAATATATAATTCCCGTTAACCGAGTAGTATTTTTCATATGCCAGCGATCTGGTAATTCGTCTTTTTGTACACATCAAATGTTCCTAATGAGATAGCCGTACTTTTGAGATTCTTATATACTTCGTCAAATTTACCTACAAATAATCGCAAAGAAAGTTAACCTGTTTCTGGAGTTTCTTGGTAAAAAATGGTTGAAAATATTTACCTGGATTTGGTTTTACAAACGTGCTGGAGCCTGAATTTATAATTGTATGCGTTTCGTTCGAAATATATTTATCTAAGTATATGATTCTGTCATATGTGACTGTATCCATTCCATGATCACTGAGGATGATTAGATTCATTTTAGTATCTAAATTTTCTTTTTTTATTTGGTCAAGTAAGTACCTATAAAATCAATTTTTTTTTATTAACTTTGTCTATAAAATTAAAACAATTTGAAGACAAATCAAAAATGCTTATTTATGGAATAACTTTTTTAACTTAGTTTTCTATTCTCTGTTTATTTAATTTTAATTTTTATGATAAATTCAATAACGCAGTGACGATATTGTGTAGATAAAATAAATATATTAGTAATAGTTTCGTGTGTTACTCAATACTGACACTTGCACTGTCTCACTTTGTAATTTACATAAATTAAGAATAAGATAAATCATAAGTACTTGATTATTTCGTCTACTTTAGCAAGTGTTTCATTGGTTTCTTTAGACCCAATTCCGTGAAAATGAGCTGTATGATCTGGTTCATCAAAGTACAGAAAAACGAGATTTGCTGGTTTGTTTTTGTCCTTAATCCACAACATTGTTTTGTCTATTCGAGAAGTCCATGGAATAATTCTAAATCAAAACAATATGATTTTAATATCTGGTAATCATCAGAGAAGAAAAAATCGTTTGTTTAAAGAACTGATAGTTTTAACAAAAACGAGAAGGAAAATACTGTAAAAGAATAATAATAAATTTAGTTGTTCATAAATTCATGTTTGAGTATACGAATATTAATGGCAGAAATTTTGAGTACCTGTGCTACCTCAGCAGTTTTTAAAAACCGTTGGTTAACCGATTTTAAAGGTAGTATTAGTTATGACTAGAAATATGAATGCATAAAATATCATGCATTTTATTTATGCACTCAATGCTATCGAATTATGCTTTTCAAAATAGAAATTATTTTTAAGATTACAATATATTATATTAATGCTGACTCTATATTTTGAAAAGTATCAGTTCATTATGTTAGTGTCAATCATTTAGACATGCCAATTTTTTTGACGATCTTAAATTCAAAAAAACAAATGTGACTGTTATTACAGGATTATCTAAATTATTGCTATTGATAATTCAATTGATAAAGATCATATTATTATATTTAGAAAATTTGTACATGTCAGTGACTGAAAAATATAAAAAAAAAATTTTGGTATCCTCGGTCATATTTCAATGTTATATTACTTATTATAATTTTGAACAAATGTTGGTGTTTTTCCTTGATATGGTAAATTGGAACCTGGCCACATCATTACACCACTATATCGGTCGTCTCCATTATTTTCATTTTGTATCTGTAATTAAAACATATTTAAAAATAAACCTAGAACATAATAACAATGATTGAAATATTGAAGTACCGAAAATAGTTAGGGAGTTGCTAGCTTTAAAAATATAATTATTATATAATTTTAGATCAAAAAAGTTTATGTTTGTTCTAACACACTTGATAACGTTCAACACGAAAGGGTCGTCAACGATATTTAGTGACAACGTCAGTACACAAATACCACATCATGTGGCGGATCCAGGATTACATTTTTTGAGAGGGACCAAGGTCTAAAATGCATTTATAATTTTGTGGAGCTATTTCCTTATTCGCAATAATTACACTTGTGCAATTTGAAATGTTGTCATAGTTTTCAAGTTGTTTTTAAAAATCTTTGTACTTGTATATCATGTGGATCAAAAGTTATCTCCCCACTTCAATCCATCTACTCACTAATGAACTACACTAATGAACACCCTCAATTTAATCTAAGTGCGCAAATGCCTCTTGGTCGCCCGCTTGAATCCGCCACCGGTCTCATAGCAACAGTTCCGTGAGGTGCCGCGGGTCGAAAACGAGTCACTCACCCATATGGGAACCACGGCTTCGTCGTAGTGGAACTGCTCGTACGTGTTGAACATGTACCGGCCGTTCCTGTCGAACATGTAATTGTCGATGACGCCGTGCCACTCGGGGTGCAGCCCGGTGGCGATTGTGTGGTGGTTGACGAACGTCTTGGTGGGGAACGCGGGACGCGTGTACCGTGGCGCGGCGTTCTCGTCCCGAAACCGGGACAACGTCGGCATCGTATCCGGACGCACGTCGTCGGGGTGCAGAGAGTCGAACGACACGACCACCACGAGCGGATGGCGTGTCACGGCTTCGGCGAGCACAGCCGCGGCCGCGACGAAGCTCGTTATGGCGACGGCCACCGCTGACGGCATGATGATCGCACTCTCGAACGGTGAACGGCTGCACAGTGGACGCCGGCGGACGGGCAGCGGTGAACGTTGCGCGGTACGCGGCGAGTCACGAGTGACCGGCGAACACGGTCGTAACGTAACCCGTCGGCGCGCGGTGAAATACTGTGCGGGACGGACCGCGTACGGGTGATATGTAATCATACTGTGCAGCCGATTTCATCTTTTGTTACATCAATTTCCTGTCGACCTCAACAAGGTTCATTGGTTTATCATCGTTTCGTTGTGGTAAACCATGGTGCCGATTCTTTTGGCCGAAATCGTGTCCACCGACACACATTTTAAGACCATCACATGGCAAAATCAATTAATTTCTCGTTTCGTTCACAATCTAATTGAAATAGTTTTTTTATCGACACATTTTACGAGAGAAAAAAATCGAAGAAAATATGGACATTTCAAATATTCAGTATGATCAACACAAAAATGTAGACAATTTTACTACTACTGTAAGTGTTGACAAATAATTACAATAGAAAAATATTAATCAAAAGTCCTTACGACTTATACTTGTAGGAAACTCTAGTCCATGCGGTATGTGAATATGATATAATGTATTCGTCGACGACATTTGTAAGATACAATTTTAATAAAAACCCCTTGTGAATTACTTATAATCATTTGATTTAAAGATAATTCCATTTCAATTGAAAAGAGTGTGTACATTGAGATTATATACATGTGATAAAATTATTATTAAATTTGCAAAATAAAAAAAATAAAAAACAAGTATACTCATATTATGCACTTTTTAGGAGCCACTTCATTGGAAGTGCGACTCCGTCAATGCGTACAGTATATATTAATGTCTAGTATTTAAGTATATACTACTGTTATACATATTTATAAAAAATTTTGGGTAATTGAAATAATTAAACCCCAGGGGATTTGAAAAAATATATTTCTATTATACACTATAAAATTTTTTTTTTTTAACTTATTTAAGGTAGATGGAATAGGTTGTAAATTGTGTACAGTTTTTTTTTAATGACCAAATTATTCCTTGAAAAATTTAGCGGTAGATTAAATAATAGTTCTATTTTAATAATTCATACAATACTTGAATAATATGAACAATTAGGTTATGGTTATTTGTACTAATAGTTTATAAAACTTGCTGATTATACTGTTAATTGTAGCATATTTGTTTTGCTTCACGACGGACTTTCTCATTTTATAACTTACGCCACTCAACCAAAATGTATTTATAAATAGTAAATAAGAATTTTATAAATATATATTTATTTCTGGTTTAACTTAGCAATATTTTTACAGAGTTTTAACATTTTGCTAGGTAAGATTTTTTATCATACACAATAAAGATATGTTTATAGAATAATTAATAAATATTCAAAAACAATTAATATGCTATATATTTTTATATATATATATATATATATATATATATATGTATGTATATTTGTTAAATATTCAATATTCATTAGTTATACATTTTAAAGCATTTAAATAAGTAATAAAATATTTATACAATTTCAAATTTTCATTCATTTTTGTATATTTGTTATAGAATATTTATATGTATTTGATGTTGTATAAAGTTTTTATTTTAAATATTTAATTTCCCATCGTATATAAATGTTGTTTCAACTGCTATGATTGATAAATACTGTTTGGAAAGTAACATTGCTATCGTATTATTTCACTTCGGTTAGGTTAGTTAGATTTTTTTTTTTTTGGAAAATATGTTTATAACCCTGGCTATCTATATACACACATTTTTACAGTTTTTTACAATTTTTAACTATATGAATATGATAAATAATTTAAATTATTCATATTGATATCTATGGTCGGATAACCGAGGTGGCGAACTAGAACGAAAGGGGTTCTACTGTATAATAGCACACATTTATGATAATCAAATAAATTCAATGTAGTAATGTAAATTGTAATAAAAGCGTATTAATTTAATAATAAAATAAACAATTCTAGGAGTATTAAAACATATATACGGTTAACATATTGTGTATTGTGAGAACTAAAGACATCATGCGGGCAGCCACATTTTAACTTGCATTGAGACGGATGTATACATCATGTATACATGATTATAATAACGTGAGTCATATGAATTAAGCAAGGAACTAAGAAAGTTTTTATCAGGTTTTCAATGTTTTAGATTTGAAGATTTATATGTAGGTTTGCATTCCATGTATACTATCATTTGTTAATACTCATAATAATAAATTATGGAATATTTGAATTTTATTCAGGTGAAAAGTAGCATATTTCCATCAGACCGAACTGGCGTAGTATTGGACGTAAAATATGTTTATATGTATGGAAAGATCACATTTTAGATTCTGAATGGAGTGATAGAATCTATTGGTTTTACAATGATGTGTGTTTTTTTTTAGATTCTGAACGGAGTGATGGAATCTATTGGTTTTACAATGATGTGTGTTTTTTTTTTATTTATTTTTTTTTTGTGTCTGACGACACCTTTTTTGGCAGTAAAAATGCTTCGATTTGCTTATGTAGCAACTTTTCTGAAAGGAAAGTAAATCTAGTTGGTACTTTGGGGGGTCAAAAGTAAAAATATTTTCAATATTTTTTAAATGCGACGGGAAAAACCCTAAAAAAATATTTTTTACGCAAAACCAGTTTTCGACCAAATCAAATTTTTTATTTTGCTATAACTCAAAAACTAATCGATGTAAATACTTGTAATTTTCACCAAATGTTTAGATTAGCGTTCTCTATACACCGTTAAATTTTCAAAGTATTTTGACTTTAATTAAGCTATTTATAGACAATTGAAATTTTCAATTTTATTAATTTATTTTTTTTAAAATAACGATAAAATTTTTTTGGCTGGCCAGAAAATCTTGAAAATTTAATACAAGGTTTCTTATAAGTTGTTCCTTAACTGATAAAAAAAAATCTAAAATCGTAAGTCACAATTTTTTTTTATAAGTGCTCAAATTTCCAATTTATACGAAATATGTAAAAATTGCGAAAGTTTGCAAGTTATTTTGTAGATAAAAATTCATAAAATTTTTTCTGTTCATACTTAAGGTTCAAAATATTAACACTAGGTTATCTATAAGCTAATCTTCAAAAATCATTAAAAAATATTCTACCAGACTTAGAGGAAAAAATTTTATGACTGTTTGAAATTTAAGTATTTACGAAATTGCATAAAATAGCGATTTATTGTCAAACGATTTTAAATATTTGTTATAATTCAAAAAGTATAAGTCGCAGATTTTTGAAATTTCTACCAGCTGTTAAGATTGGTATTTCCTTTATGTCATATTTTTTTCAAAATATTATATTGATTTTTAAGCCACTTATAGGCATTTAAAATATTTTATTTTTTTACATTTTATTTTTATAATCGGTGATAAAAAAAATTTGGCTCCTACAAAATACTTGAAAATTTAATAGAAGATTCCACAAAAGTAGTTCTTAATGTCATTCAAAAATTATTAAAATCCATAGGCACAATTTTTTTTATAAGCGTTTGAACAGCGAATATTGACATAAAATTACATGTAAAATATAATATAATGTATAATATTCTAGACTAACAAACTATGTTGCTGTATGCAACTGCCAATCCATCTTAATTGAAAAATATATTTATCGTTTCAAAATAAAATATACTTTTTAAAATATTTATAAATAACAATCTATATCTTAGACAAACATATTAACTCCGTTCAGAATCGGTATTCGTATACAATGATATCTATCATTGCATTCAAATTTAACAAATCCATTGTAATAATGACCTGTCCTATAAACGAGGTGCACTTCACCCCCAACTGTACAGCAGAGGGAGGCCCATCCGGTTCTTTTTTGTATTGCATTTTTTTTATTAAAAATATGTTATAACATGGAGAGGCGTTAGTATGCTTGTTGGAATTTATATTAAATATGTTAGCTGTTTATTCAACGTTAATACGAAATATTTTACTGACGATTTCCAAGATATATTTCCGATATCAAATTTTAATTGTGGGGTGGGACGGTAACAACGAAAATTGAAAATAACTCCTGTGGTTCTTGATGGGTTTATTTGAATACTCTATTTTTTACACCAGTAAGATAGTGTATTATTTCGAATTGGCAGGTGTGTAGTTATCGCTTCGATATTGCGTGACTGAGGGATGTCATAGACATAGATGTTGAATAAAATATGACTAAACTTGGAGCCCTAAGGTACGCCAGCAGATATGGACCTAAAGTCAAAGGTGTTTTCGTTTATTTTTACGGATTATTGCCTGTTCAATAAAAATTAATGAATTAAATAGAATAAGGAATGAATACATGAGAGGTAGGGTTAGTGTAGCGCCAATTGTGGACAAGATGAGAGAAAATAGTCTGAGATGGTTTGAGACTTTAGAGAATGACATGAGGGCTGTCAGTGTGTGCAGAGGAGATGTGATTGACCGAGTAAAGTGAAGGTGTAGGACAAGGGTGGCCGACCCCAAATTGTTGGGAGGAATGCGAGGCAAAAGAAGAAGAAGATCTTTGTTTAATAATCTTTTTGTTGATTTCCATAAATTAGAG